>QRFB01006148.1:0-32861 GCA_008931105.1 Oenanthe javanica | reverse complement strand
TTACCGTCTTCTATTTACTTTTTCTTGTAAGTTAGTTGAGTTATCCTCTTAAGGGATTTGCTTGTCGAACTCTAACAATCAAATAGGAGGAGATTGTAAAGCATAATGTAACGTAACGTAACATGTAACCGAGGAAACTAACTCAACATTGATGGTCGGTAACTTATATNATTCAAAAAGTGAGAAGCAATCTATTTACTTGGTTCTCAGAAGGCCACGTAGAAGATTGAAAAAGCCTACACAATAAAGCAGCAAAGCCAAGCCTTTGTGATTAACAATTCATTCAGTTACAAAGAGAAAACATACAGAGCAAAGAAGAGAGACACAGAGAAGCCATTAACGTCGTTTGACTAGTGTCACAATTATTGTTCGTATTGATTGTTGTTGTTGTATTGTAACTGTACTAGTGAATCAGTTGAAGCTAATCTACGGATTAGATTTGTGTAGCACCATCGTGGTTTATATTAATAAAACGATATATTCTCCGAACGAACTATGTTTGTGTTAACTGTGTGCATACCTTGTGTTTGATTTAATATCTGTTCGAACTATCAACTAGTCCATAACAAATCATTCTGCGAATATTTTATAAATTGGACAATATCGTATTTCACCCCCCTTCTACGATATTTGGGACTAACAGGCACTTTGTTACTGAGTGCAGAAGCAAGGAATCTGGAAAAGCACACATCACATCAAAGAAAGATTGGATGGATTCCTTAGACTCTGAAGAGGAAATAAATTATGCTCTCATGGCAAACACTGATGCTCCCATCCTAAACTCTGATAAGGTACCAGACTCTTTCTTTAATATTAATACTGATAATATCCATGAATTAAAGTTTTTTCTCATAACTTTGCATGTTAGCTTTAAATCACAGTCTATTGAGAATGAAAGATTAAAATGTGAGATACAAACTTTGACTGCTAGGAATGACTTTCTTGAATTTGAAAATTCACACATGCTTATTATTAAGAAAGACTATGAGAATGTTATACACATGCAAACTCAGTTAGAAATACAAGTGAAATATTTAAAATCTGAGATAGCTAAAGAAAAGTAGACTTTCAGAGTTTGGACAAACTCTGGCAAGAGAGTCCAACAAATGCTTTCTAACAAGAATTGGACTTCTGCCTTAGGTTATGAATCTGACAAGGAAACACACATTAAAATACACACAAAATGAACATTGAGTGACCCTATGAAATTTATTAGAGCTAGTAATGACAAGAAGAATATCTCTGGTGAATGCTCTAATAATAACAAAGGAAAAGAAAATAGTGTTTCAGAGAATAAATCAGTGAATATAGGATTACTCTCACAGAAGCAAATTAAAGAAAAGTTGAAGGCAGTAACAAATAAAAACAAACCTAAAAAGGTGAAAAGAAATAGAAATGGAAAATTAGGAATTTCCGAGGAGACTAACTATAAGTATATCCCTGATGCTACTAGAAAAATCTGTTTTACATGTGGTAATTCAAATCACCTTGATATAGACTGCAAAAAAAATAAAAAGAAGGAACCTGAGAGACCTAGTTCAGATGCTAGAAAACAAACTAGATATAGACCGAAAAATCCCTATTTTCACTGTGGTAGTTTATGGCATTCAATTTACACATGCAAAGAATATCATAGTTTGTATTTCAATTATTATAAACTGTTGCCTCAATTGAATAAAACTCTTGTCTTTTCTAATCATGCTATCAAACAAACATATGTGTTAAAAGCTGATAAAAGAAAAATAAACTCTGACAGTATAAACTCTGTAAATGCAAACTCTGATAATGCAAACTTGGTTAACATAAACTCTAATAAAAATACTTTTGCTGTAAGAGTTAACAATTTTCAAAAGAAAGGACCCAAACTTGTTTGGGTCCCCAATTCTACTAATTAATTTGCATTAATTGACTGCTGGGAAACAGGAAGAACATTCTAGTGATTGATAGTGGATGTTCTGCACATATGACTGGAAATAAATCCCTGCTTTCAGAGTTTGAGGAGAAGGCTGACCCAACAGTATCTTATGGAGATGACAACATATGAAGAACACTGAGATATGACAATATTGTTATTGGAAATGTCATCATTGAAAATGTATCTCTGGTTGAAGGACTCAAGCATAATCTGTTAAGTGTGAGTCAAATGAAAGATAGAGGTTATTATGTGGAATTTCATGGAACTCATTGGGTTGTGAAAAGAAAAAAAAATGGCAAAGTGGTTCTTATTGGTCATAGGCATAACAACTTATTTGAAGCTAGCATGGAGGTAAACTCTGCTGGTCCCTTAACTTGTTTACTTGGAAAGGCATCATCTTTGGAAAGATGGAATTGGTACAAAAAGATGTGTCACTTGAACTTTGGAAACATAAATGAATTGGTGAAAAAGGATCTAGTTAGAGGTCTTCCAAAAGTTCAATTTCATCTTGATGGACTCTGATTCATGTTAAAAGGCCAAACAAAAGAAGACATGTTTCAAGAGCAAAACAGAAAATTCTATTGACCAACCTTTTCATCTATTGCATCTTGATTTATTTTGTCCTGTTAACATTATGTCCATTGGAAAGAAGAAATATACTTTGGTGATAGTGGATGATTACACAAGATTTATCTGGGTGTATTTTTTGCATAAAAAGGATGAAACAACTTAGATAATTTTTGATCATATTTCCATGATTGAGAATGGATCACCGCACAAGGTAAAGAATCTAAAAAGTGATAATGGAACAGAGTTTAAGAACTCTGCAATGGAGGAATTCTGCTCAACAAAAGGAATCATTCAACAATTTTCAGCACCTGGTACACCTCAACAAAATGGTATAGTTGAAAGAAAGAACAGAATTCTCATTTAAGCTGCCAGAACAATGCTAGAAGGAGCAAAGCTACCTATTTATTTTTGGGCAGAAGCTGTGAATACTGCATGCATTACTCAGAATTGCACTTTGATAAATAAACATGAAATGACTCCATATAAGACAATGAAGGGAAATAAGCCAAATGTGAAATACTTTCACATCTTTGGAAGCAAGTGTTTTATTCTCAAAACTCATCCTGAACAATTGTAGAAGTTTGAACTCAAAGCAGATGAAGGTATTTTTGTTGGTTATGTAACAACTTCTAAAACCTCTTCAAGGGCATTCAAAGTGTTTAATCTAAGGACCAGGGCAGTCATGGAATCTATTAATGTCTCTTTTAATGAAGGAAAAATATCAGGGTTACATGATGAAGATGCTCAGGAATCTCTGAGTTTTGAAAATGAATTGCAGAACACAAACACTGATGAGCTAAACTCTGATGATTAAACACTGACTCCTTAAACACTGATTCAAACATAATTGAAACAGAAATTGAAGATTCTGCACATGTTGAGGGGGAGCAACATCAATCATTTACTAAAATTGGAGAACCAACCTCAATTATCAAAATATCAGAGTCTGACCAAACTCTGACAAATACAAACTCTGAAATCCTAAACTCTGATCAATCAAACTCTGAAACTACAAACACTGATCACTCAAACTCTGATCATTCAAACTCTGAGTACTTAAACTATAAGTCATCAAACACTGATGGAAGCACAACTTCAGGGGGAGCATCAGCATTTACAGAGGAATCATACTATGAAGGCACAAATCACGGGGGATCATCTAGTTCAAGAAATTTTCCAAATTCAAGAAAATGGACCAAAGATCACACACCTGATTTGATTATTGGTGATCTAGAAAGTGGAGTGTAGACAATGAAAGCTACTCAGAATGAATGTCTATTTCATAGTTTTCTTTCTCAAACAGAACCAAAGAAGGTTGAAGATGCTTTGAAGGATGCAGATTGGGTTACTGCAATGCAGGAGGAATTAAATGAGTTTGAAAGAAATGAAGTTTGGACCCTTGTTTCAAGGCCAAAGAATAGATCAATTATTGGCACAATGTGGGTGTTTAGAAACAAGACAGACTCTGATGGAATTATAACAAGGAATAAAGCAAGAATAGTTGCCAAAGGCTACTCTCAACAAGAAGCTATTGATTATAATGGAACCTTTGCACCAGTAGCTAGACTTGAAGCAATCAGAATCTTTCTTGCTTATGTTACACACAAGAAATTCAAGTTCTACCAGATGGTTGTTAAAAGTGTATTTTTAAATGGAGAACTTGAAGAAGAGGTATATGTTGAACAACCACCTGGTTTTATCAATCCAAAATATCCAAATCATGTTTATAGATTGGATAAAGCCTTATATGGACTCAAGCAAGCACCAAGAACCTGGTATGAAACTCTGGCTCAATTTCTATTTGAAAGTGGTTTTACAAAAGGTACAATTGATAAAACCTTATTTTATAGAACTCAAGGTAAAGGTTTGTTATTGGTCTAAATATATTTTGATGATATTATATTTGGTTCCACTAATGAGAAACTCTGTAAAATATTTTCAAAATTAATGCAGTTCAGGTATCAAATGAGCATGATGGGAGAAATGAGTTATTTTCTAGGGTTGCAAGTAAAACAGACTGATGAAGGTATTTTTATAAATCAGTCCAAATACACAAAGAATCTATTCACTAAGTTTCAAATGCAAAACTCTGCATCTACTACAACCCCAATGGCTACTACAACCAAGCTTGATCAAAACTCTGGAGAGCTTGTAGATATTACAGCATACAGAGGCAGGATTGGATCCCTTCTCTATTTGACTGCTAATAGACCAGACATCATGTTTGTAACTTGTCTATGTGCTAGATTTCAGGCAAATCTAAGGGAACCTCATTTGATTTCTGTTAAGAGAATTTTCAGATATCTCAAATGCACCATCAAACTTGGCTTATGGTATCCTAGAGAGTCTGACTTTAAATTAATAGGTTATTCATATGTTAATTTTGCAAGATGCAAAATTGACAGGAAAAGCACTAGTGGAAGTTGTCAATTTATAGGTGGAAAAATTGTCTCATGGTTCAGTAAGAAATAGAAATCTATCTCAACATCAACAACAAAGGTTGAATATATAGCTGCAGGAAGCTGCTTTGCACAGATTTTATGGATGAGAAATCAACTGTTAGACTATGGTATGAACTTTTCCAAGATTCCTATTTATTGTGATAATCAAAGTGCTATTGTAATGACATGAAATCCAGTTCAGCATTCTCTGAGAAAGCACATCAGTATCAGATATCACTTCATAAGGGAACATGTCATGGAAGGAACAATTGAAATGCATTTTGTTCCTACAGATCAACAATTAGCAGATATATTCATCAAGCTTCTATGTGAAGCAACATTTACAAGATTAGTTTCTGAATTAGGAATGGTGACAAGTAGCTCAACTCCAGATGATAAGTAGCAGACAATCAAAGTTTATGATAAACTCTGTCAGAGTATGTGGTAAACTCTGATGTAAAATGAAATAAACTCTGATCATTGGAACATCTAATCTCTGATCATCAGCTATCAGTGTTTATGATAAACTCTGTCAGAGTATTTGGTAAACTCTGACGGTGAATGTTAAACTCTGATTTCTATAAACTCTGATTAAGTCTATATGCTAAACTCTGAGATAATATTTATGACATCATATTTAATTATGTGACATCATATTTGTTATTTTTTGATTGGAGTAATCATAAGGGTGCGTGTATTTCACGTAAATCGATTCATATTTAGACACAGATACACACACACTTACTGTATTTTGAGAATTACACTACTCATTACTCTACCACTCAAAAATTGTCACGTGTCCCACTACAGAGTATATGCAAATGAGAGAGAATAGATTAATTCTTATTTTCACTTTGAATTATTCACCAGCATCTTATTATTCTTATTTTTCTCTCATTTTCTATAAACCCTAATTCTTACTATCTGCAAATTTAGAAATTCTTGAATATGTATCTTGGTATCATTTGATAATTAAATATGAATGATTGATGTCGAATGATTAAAATTTCAATCAAGTGAACAATATTTAGAACTAAATTCATTCGATTTTATTCGCACATGGCACATAAAGCAAATGGTCCCTTGAATTTGTTTTTTGCCTACATTTTTAAAGTTCCCATGTTGACTTGTACGAATCTCTTTATGTAACAGACAGAGTTGCGATCACAAAAAGAAAGTCATAGAGTCATTAAAGATTTTCCATTATACTTTTCATATAAGATTGACATCCTTTCAAGCTAGTTATACCGTTGATAATTAGTAGCATTTAACAATTGTAAGTAGTAATCAAAATTATCTAGACTGTAGCACGTTAGTATCACCTCCGTTCCACCCAACTGTTAACATTTGACGGAGAAAAAAATGTTTGCACCATGATCTTTGACGACGAATATATAGTATGAAATATTAATTAGTCTGAAAATAAATCCAGCTGACAAAATTCTCACACACTGATTCAACCTTAAAGGAAGGAGACTGGCCCTTTGGTTAAATCCATCCATGTACAGTAGGAGCGCATAATACATATATACAGGTGCACTATAATAATTAAGTTAGTGAGAGTCTTATATGACCATGCACCAGTAGTTCACAGAGTTACATATATTGTTGGTGTGATGCTGCTGTGCATAAGGAACTGAAAGGAGGAACTGTGTGTGGTCCTTGAAATAAAGCTTGAAATATAAACTTGTATGCAGCTTCTGTTAAATGCAGACCATCCCAATTAACATACAGAGAGGAGTCCTCGCACACAGTTGCTAACGGTTGCCCACACATTTCAGATGAGTTGTAATGGTATGGTCCGTGTCCTCCGCAACATGCTGTTGTAGCACACTTGCTAAATCCTGCACACCAACATAAATGATTTGCTAAATTTATAACAAGTTGTTTAGCAGGAGAATGTATATATTAGGAAAGTTATTTTTATTAGCAGACTGTCAATCTAGCAACTGACCAAAATTCCCAGAAATACAGTACTATGTCTGGTCCTAACAGGGCTCAGTTATTGCATGTAAATCTGTGTATCTTTATGTAACTATGTAGATAGAAATATTAATGCAGGCCTGCAGGGTGACTCATCGAATTTGTATGGATCGAGGAATAGCTGCATTGCCGCGTTGTAATAATCAGCATAGATAATGTTGGCATGAGGATGAGACTCTTGAATCCGAGCCAAATTGGTTCGAAGCATTGCATTATGCTGCCTAGCAAAATTGTTTAACCAGTTCAAGCAGCCAGTCTGCGGATCATAATCTTTCAATGATGAACCAGCCATAAATGTTGTTAAATAAGCTGTTGAGCATCCGATTGGGAAATTTCCTGGGACTACTAATGTCCTAGCCCCCATATCTAATAGCTCCTGCAATAAAAAAAAATACTAGATAAATAAACATATTATACAATGTCGAGATCTAAGTGAAATTTATGTTAGTTACATTGACAGTTGAGACAATGGCATCGACGACAGGTGATACAAATGTTTGCACCATTTCCACGCTAACGCCAGCCAGCAATGCGTGATTGTAGTCATTGCCTCCTATCTCTCCCACAAGGAATAGGCTTCTTTGAAATAGTTCGTCACATTCTGCATATGGCTCAAATGGAAGCACTTGTTTATAGGATCAATTGATTTTCGAATAATGATACTTTTATTTTCGAATTCGATTTTTAATGATTGGAACGAATGACGTTAGGATAATTCTCGCAGAAGTAATAATACGGAGTACTCAGTATTTATACATTGCAAACAGGATACTTCATGAAATTAATACTAAACACGAGTTTGATGAAATATATGCCCTTCAAAATCAGATATGACCACAACCAAACTTACACCAAAAAAGCAAAATTGAAAAGATACGTATACTATTGTCCCCTGTGTGTGTTTTCCAAATNAAGTTATTTTTATTAGCAGACTGTCAATCTAGCAACTGACCAAAATTCCCAGAAATACAGTACTATGTCTGGTCCTAACAGGGCTCAGTTATTGCATGTAAATCTGTGTATCTTTATGTAACTATGTAGATAGAAATATTAATGCAGGCCTGCAGGGTGACTCACCGAATTTGTATGGATCGAGGAATAGCTGCATTGCCGCGTTGTAATAATCAGCATAGATAATGTTGGCATGAGGATGAGACTCTTGAATCCGAGCCAAATTGGTTCGAAGCATTGCATTATGCTGCCTAGCAAAATTGTTTAACCAGTTCAAGCAGCCAGTCTGCGGATCATAATCTTCCAATGATGAACCAGCCATAAATGTCGTTAAATAAGCTGTTGAGCATCCGATTGGGAAATTTCCTGGGACTACTAATGTCCTAGCCCCCATATCTAATAGCTCCTGCAATAAAAAAAAATACTAGATAAATAAACATATTATACAATGTCGAGATCTAAGTGAAATTTATGTTAGTTACATTGACAGTTGAGACAATGGCATCGACGACAGGTGATACAAATGTTTGCACCATTTCCACGCTAACGCCAGCCAGCAATGCGTGATTGTAGTCATTGCCTCCTATCTCTCCCACAAGGAATAGGCTTCTTTGAAATAGTTCGTCACATTCTGCATATGGCTCAAATGGAAGCACTTGTTTATAGGATCAATTGATTTTCGAATAATGATACTTTTATTTTCGAATTCGATTTTTAATGATTGGAACGAATGACGTTAGGATAATTCTCGCAGAAGTAATAATACGGAGTACTCAGTATTTATACATTGCAAACAGGATACTTCATGAAATTAATACTAAACACGAGTTTGATGAAATATATGCCCTTCAAAATCAGATATGACCACAACCAAACTTACACCAAAAAAGCAAAATTGAAAAGATACGTATACTATTGTCCCCTGTGTGTGTTTTCCAAATGAGGATGAAATTTCCAATTAAATTAGAACCAAATGGCCCATTTATCACGTCCTATTCGGGACATGCATGAAGTAGCCATTTGTCACCTCATTTATAAAAAAAAATTGAATCTTTAATTTTTCGTAAAAATGAGCGTTGGCGCATGCTAATCGAATGCTCCCTAAGTAAATAATTCAGCATCTCTAGAAGACTAGAACAAAATGTGTAAAGTGTTGTTTTAAGCGCAACTAACCTGAGGAAGTTTGACAAAGAGATGGCAACAAATCTTTGAACCAACTCAATTGAGTCCCGAGAGAGCCATTGCATACAGAAATATCAACTCCTTTCTCATCGAAAAATGGCTTGTCAAGTGCTGTTGCTCCCGCAACTGCAAAATTTACTCCGCCACTAAAATTTGCTATCTTACCACCTATATACGGAGTTACCAATGGAAGTCCCAGGTACTGAGCTGCAAATATCAATCAACTAATACATATCAATAATATGTGTCATGTTACACATAAAGCTGTCATATATGATTAATTTTGTAAAATATAAATTTAGGAGGAGGTACGAGTATCGAATCATAGCCGTGACTAAAATTTTCTATTAGGCTTGGTAATTTTGTTTCATCTAGTTTAGTTCGATATGTTCGTTTCGTATTCAAAAAATTTTTTTGTTAAAATATGAGAAATATCGATACGTATACTCCTCGAATTGGCTTATGTGACATACCAATGAAGTCGATAATGAGGCGTCCATCGGAGCAACGTCCCGTTTGAGCCTGAAAGTAAGTTTGGCCATAAGGTGGCAAGGCAGAGGCTGGTGGGTTGTTTGAGTTGGAGAGGCGTAGCCTGTTTCCAGTATCAGCCAGGGAGTCACCAAAACTTATAATAGATGTGAAACTACGTTCGCATGATGATGTTTCACTTGCAATTCCTAGAATTATCGGAGCTAACGATATCAAAAGAATGAAATCTATAACTATAGTTTCCCTCAAGCTAAAAAATGAAGCCATGAGTAGTGAATATTTATGTTATAACTTAAGCGAGCTGCATCACATATATATAGGCTCCACCCTCCGGTACTACTAGTTTTTGCCAAAGTGTCCTTAGTTTTTTATTTCTTTTAAGAGAATCTTTGAATATATATTAATATAGACGAACTAGGATTAATTCTAAAATAATCGGGCAAAAATATATTGTAATATAATTTTTATTAATTACTTATTAGAGTACAACCGAACTCAAAAAAGGAAATTATACCGATTTTTAAAAATATATGTGACTCAATAAAAATTTTGTGTACGAACATTTTCTCTTGATTTTCCAGCTCTCATGGGAGGTCGACTAAGATCTAATACCGCTGGAGAATTATGGGTTTGATAAATTTCTTGATGGTCAATACCTATAGTAGTTCCTAAACTAACAAATGCAATTCGGTCAATTTAGACCGAAAATTTCAAACTAACATATAGTTTTTTCTGAACGATATTTTTGTAGCAATATTGTTAATTCTGTCACTATATAACTATATAAGTGTGTATAATAATGTAACTATTGTCGAAACAAACATTCCATATTTCATTACAAATTCTGTTCCAACAGTTTCTCAACTCTGAAGACCCCCTTCAGTCCATTGTATACTGGCTAGCTTTGAATTCCCATCCCACATTTATTTTGACTTTTCAAACTATTCAACTCAACTGCCACTATATTAATTCATCGTGTTTCTGTCCGTATTTTTTAGAATGAAAATGAAGACTTCATAAACCACGAGGCTAACCTATTAGTATGGGCAGAAACCACGAGACTAACAAGATTTAGGTATGAGCATATGGTTCGGTTTACTGAATACTGAAATAATTAATTCGGTTTTAATTAAAAAAATTAATTCGGTTCAAACCGAAATTATTAATTCAGTTTCGTAATATAACTGAAATTATTTCGAATCATAATTCGGTAATGGATTTTCCTTCTATTCGATAACTGAATTATAATTCGGTTCATTTTGGTTTTAACCGAATATTCACTCGTCTAGATTAGTCTAAAAAATTCAATAATTGTTTTAAAAATTAATTTTAGTCATATTGTTTTTTTTTTAAATGAGTATATTTTTTCATTAGAGTATGAGCTGATTTCGATTAATTAGTAAAAGAATTATTATTTTATATTTCTGCTCCGGATCTTTTCAATTTCTAGCACAAAATTAATATTGAACCTTCAAGGTACCAGGTACGTAAAAGAGGAAGAATAGCCCCTTGTGCATGCATGTGTATGCACCCTACACATATATACAAGTGCACTGCAATAGTTTTACATGGTCTTGTATATATCCAGTACTAGCTTATAGATACTGTGGGTGTGATGCTGCTGTGCATAAGGAACTGAAAGGAGGAACTGTGTGTGGTCCTTGAAATAAAGCTTGAAATATAAACTTGTATGCAGCTTCTGTTAAGTGCAGACCATCCCAATTGACATACAAAGAAGAGTCCTCACATACAGTTGCTAACGGTTGCCCACACATTTCAGATGAGTTGTAATGGTATGGTCCGTGTCCTCCGCAACATGCTGTTGTAGCACCCTTGCTAAATCCTGCACACCAACACAATCATTCTTTATTCATCATGATACAAGTACTATGTTTCCTCCGTTTTAGAATGTCATTTTGATTTTTTGCACGTATTTTAAGGTGACAGGTGGCTTAATTACCAAATTTGTATGGGTTGAGAAATAGCTGCATCGCGGCATTGTAATAATCAGCATAAATAATGTTGGCCTGAGGATGAGACTCTTGAATCCGAGCCAGTTCGGTCTTAAGCATCGTATTATGCTGCATAGCAAAATTGTTTAACCAGTTGAGGCAGCCAGTCTGTGGATCATAGTCTTTCGTAGATGAATTAGTCATAAACGTTGTCAAATAAGCTGTTGAGCATCCGATTGGGAAGTTTCCAGGGACTACTAATGTCATAGCCCCCATATCTAATAGCTCCTGCAATACACAAACAACATATTACATATGTAAACATTAGACAAGCATTTTATGAAATTTTACAAGTGTAAATTTGTGTTACATTGACAGTTGAGGCAATGGCATTGACGACGGGTGATACGAATGTTTCCACCACTTCCATGCTCACGCCGGCAAGCAATGCGTGATTGTAATCATTGCCTCCTATCTCTCCCACAAGAAATAGACTTCTTTGAAATATTTCATCACAATCTGCTTACACATTAACGCACATAGGAACATAAGTATTAAATTAGCTCTTGAATTCCTCTACACGGCTGTTTAATTACAAAAACTACACAAAGCCGGCTCATGCACGTCAACAGTGACGGATCCAGAAAATTTAGTTGCGGGGCTA
Source organism: Oenanthe javanica (assembly GCA_008931105.1). Taxonomy (NCBI): domain Eukaryota; kingdom Viridiplantae; phylum Streptophyta; class Magnoliopsida; order Apiales; family Apiaceae; genus Oenanthe; species Oenanthe javanica. The sequence continues at coordinate 20,714 of QRFB01006148.1, read as the reverse complement.
AAATATGTATAACAAAAATTTCTTTTTAGCAAAAAGTTTCTAGTGGAGGCTAATTAATTTATTTTTGACATGCATCATTTACCCCTCCAAATAAAAAAAAGTGCAGTTTAGATATAGCTAATTTTATGTTTAACTTTTATAAATTACGTACATTCGGCTAATCCCGATCGCTAAATATATATGTTTTGGTTGCACGAGTTACAAAATCACATTCAGATTTTAGGTCACAACAGCTCGATAGTCTTATAAGATGAGGATGAACATAGTCCTAACAATTACTAAAATTTTACGTCAAGCATTAATATTATTGGAGCCGGTCGGACAAACGATTTTGTGTGTGTTAGCTAGAACACACAAAGACACGCACTATGTGTATGGGCCTATGGCTCTATGCTATGCGTATAGATTTTCAAGTATTGCGTACAAGAGAACGGTGAGTAGCTTGCATCAGCTGGTAAGGCTAAGGGAATGGTGGGTACTGGGTAGCGTCACCTGATATTCTGTTCTTGCACTGTTGTACTAATAATTCTCATGTACCATAATTTTTGTCCGAAATAATTTTTTTTTTACAGGAGTCCGAAATAAAAGTTATATAAAAAAATTTAAAAACGTTAAGATATATTATATTTATATATTAAAAATTAACTGTAACAAAAATTAATAGACTGAAAAATGTTTAACTGCCCTACAAATCTAAAGTGCCCGGGCATATGCATGATTAACCGTGAAAAAGATGGCGTTTTATATTACATCTTTTTTATAAAAATGTGAATTAAATAATTATTTTATAACTAATTGGTTCTCTACATATTTTTTTGGATAGGCTCTCGATAGATCGTTGGTTACTTAGAAACGAAATTATATTATATTATTATAGTCGGAAAAATTAAAAAAATTGATCGTTCGATCAGTACTGAACCACGAGACTAGAATGATATAATTTTATTTATCATAATATGAGTTCTAAGCCTCTAATTATATATATATAAACCAGATAAGATCAAAGACTGTGTTGAATATATTATCATACAGGGGCCCTTTCAAGTTTCATGGGGTCACTTTAGAGTACGCCACATATGGACCCACCACCACCAACCTCACATTTCACCAACCTCCCTAAAACAGTTTTAGTAAAACTAATCTTAAAGAAGAAGATTATATAAAAATTGGAATAAATATTACTCTCTCACCCAATTGTTAACGTTTCGGAAAAAAAATCCGACACGTATTTTAAGATACATATAAAGTATAATTTCATAACTTATTTTTAATTTTTTTTCTGAATAAAAATTTAATGTTTAAATTTTTATTCAGAAAAAAAAATTAAAAATAAGTTATGGAACTATATTTTATATACACTTTAAAATGTGTGTCGGATCTTCTCTCAGAAACGTTAACAATTGAGTAGAACAGAGATAGTATAACCACCAGGATTATATGATAAAATATAAATAATATTAAATCAGGATCAAAATAATAATGATTAGTACTCGTACCTATTATATCTACAAGGAGAGCTAGGTTTGGTACAGAACCAATGGGAGTGTTTATTTTTATCAACCTATGAAAATCATATTCAAAGGTTTACACCCATTTAATCAAAACTTTTGATATGAACCTATGAATGATTAAAATTTAAAATACCACCCGATTCATGTAAGTATTGAAAAAAAACAAATGTTTTTAAATTTTTATGGGAAAAAAAATATAATTCTCCAATATTAGAAATATAAAATTGAATATGAAAATTAATTCAAAAATAATGCGAAAATAGTAACGTGACAATTTAAAATATATTGACATATATTTTTAAAAAATATATCGACATATGAAATTTTTGTAAATTATAAAAGTTCATCATATTTAGTAAATTAAAATCAATCAAAATACGACATTTTTAAATTATTTTTATACAACAATATTTTTATAGATCTAGCATCTGTATATAACCAACGAAGTAGCTTTACATTTTCGTCGAGTATAAATTAACTGTAGCGTCAACTATACACCTCAGCCGAAACACAACTATTTTTGCTTTGTTTTCTTTTATATCAACGAAAAATCCATTAGTATTTCACAGAATCATCTTTTTTACTAAACCAATCGAGTGGAATCTTTAATTTTCGGTGAAAACAAGTAAGCGTGAATATTAAAATAAAAACTTTAATAAAAAAATTAAATATTTCAAAATCTCGTAAAAAAGAATAAATTAGTGACTAGACAATATTTATGGGTGTTGTTTTAAAGAGCAACTTACCTGAGTAAGTTGTGCAGAGGGATGGCAACAAATCTTTGAACCAACTCAATTGAGTCCCTAGAGAGCCATTCCACACAGGAATATTAATTCCTCTGTCCTCAAAAAATGGCTTGTCCAGTGCTGTTGCTCCGGCCACCGCAAAATTCACTCCGCCACTAAAACTTGCTATCTTGCCGCCTATATACGGCGGTATCAATGGAATTCCCAGGTATTCGGCTGCAATAATCAATAAAATTATGGCATGTAAAATTTGTTGAATCGCTGTAACTAAAAAATTATTAAATTACAAGAAATATCTATAAATATATGTTATCGTAATAAAACAAATATCGGATTAACAAACAAACACTAGAACAACACATGCAGAAACGGTTATTTTATGAAAACAACCTCTCTACTCTATTATAAACATAAAATTGCATTTGCATGCATTCTATACCCTCTTCAAATTGTTTCTTAAACTGAATAATTAACTATTCCCTTACGAACACAGATAAATTCTTACCAATGAAGTCGATAATGAGGCGCCCATCGGAACAACGTCCAGTGGGCGCCTGAAAGTAAGTCTGTCCATAAGGTAGAAAGGCAGAGGCCGGTGGATTGTTTGTGTTGGAGAGCCGAATCTTGTTCCCTGTGTCAGCCAGGGAGTCACCAAAACTTATAATCGATGTGAAAGTACGCTCGCATGATGATGTTTCACTTGCAATTCTTAGAATTGGAGCAGAAGATATCAAAAGAATCAAATTTATAGCTATTGTTTCCCTCAATGTAAAAAATGAAGAAGCCATGAGTAGAGTAATATATATGTTATAACTTGCATATATATTATGCAAGTACTAGTGAGTAGTGTGCCTATTTATAGAGTTTTGCCAAAGAGTGTCCTCGATTGTTTTGATTAAAATATTATATAAATTAAATTATAATTTTTTAAGCGGCAACCGAGAGCACGGCTCGTTTGGTTAATTTTCTGGCATATATGTAACTTGTCATCTCAGAATTGCAATTTAGTTTAGACCGGACAAGTTCAAACATTAAAACTGCAATTTATTAGTTTATAATTGACCATTTCAAAAAAATTAAGCATGATTGAATTGTTCGGAGCAATGTTTGCGTAAAACTATCAGTGACTCCACTAATATATATATGCTTCACAATATCAATCCCTGCTTTTCATTTAAGAATAGTTTCCCTCTGTTTTCAATGACCGATATTTTTATTATACATAGTCCATATTTGGAAGTTAGAGATTGAAGTAGAAACTAGAGGATTGAGGTAAGTCAGAGATTTGACCAAGTAAATCCTCTCATATGTGTGTTTGATAGTTAGTTGATTGAAATAGTTTATTGAGGTGAAAAAACTACTTTTGAAAAAGTTATTACCAAACAATTTTTTTAAAACAGCTAATCGAATCCATTAGTCAAAACAGCTATTCAAATTAGGTAGTTAAAACAACTAATTTAATCCGCTCCCGCTAACAGCTAACCGCTAATTGTCAAACAAGACTTATAGTGTTTAAAACATTTGAGATAAGTTGTTTCTTCATAATATTTTCCTTCTTCTTTTTATGATCAATATTTTTGCTATAAACTAATGTTTAGTTTTTTTTTGTCATGAACTAATGTTTAGATTAGTATACATAAAATGTTGGATTCATTTTTTAAGACTTAATTACACTTTATTAACTATATATTTTAATTAAAAAAATAGTCAACATATATACTCAACAATTATTATTATTATTGTTATTATTATTTTTTTAGCTAAGCTTATATATTTTTATAGATTAGAATAAGGGTGGAGTCAAGCTCCATCATGCCTCTAAAGGAGCAAGTTCATGTTACAAGTTCGTAGAGCTACCAAATTAAGACATGGTGTAGTAGCAACTAACACGAAACAACATCTACTTACAACAAACTTAAAGCATTAGTTCATATAGGCAACAACAAGATATGGTCTAAGCATTTGTAGGCAGCATCCGTTGTCTTTTAGCTGTGTTCCAGTGGCCAAACCGGTCATTTTTGCTCGAAGGCAGTCTAATGACCACCACATGAATGGTTGACTCATCAACATCTTTATACACATGTTGAGGAGTGTTTTCCCAGTTACACAAGTAGAAGGGGGCGTTGAATACTTGTGTGATATTTTCGCCTTAGTTTTAATCAATTTCAGAAGAATTAAACTTGAACTATTTTAACAAAGATCAAAACTCAAAGAATAAAAATATCAGTGTTTATATTAAAAAATATTGAATTTTCAAAATCTCATAGGGTGTACATAAACCCTAACAGCTTCTCTGTGTTTTCACAACAACTTTATCTATCATTATGCTATCACAAACCTTCGACAATAATATTGGGTTACATAGAATGTTTATATAGAGAGTTGCCTATCAACTAATAACAGAAAATCAAATTACAATAGGAATATAATTCCTAATTATTAGTTGACAGTTTCCTTATGAATTTCTCTTTCTTTCCCATAGAATATCTGCAATGTAAATGTCTTTATCTTCAAAACTTTCCATTTCTGTTGATCACCTTCCAAATATAGCTTCAGCTTTATAGACTCTAAAAGACTTCAGACTCTGATGATCTTCAGTCTCTGATAAAATATAGATTCTAATAGTTTATAGACCCCGATTGACTTCCAGACTCTGATTTGCATCCAGACTCTGGTTTCATTTTCTTCTGAAAATCTTCTGAGTACAAATGACACCTTTAAATGGATGTTGACCATCTAGACTCTGATTATATAAAAGTTCAGAGACTAGAAAAACTTGCTATAGATAAACTATGCTAGACTATGTTCTACTATTTTGTACATCATCAAATGAATATATTCCTAACAATTTCCCCATATTTATGTTTTATAAAATGTAAGCATAAATCAAGGTTTGATGATGTCAAAACTAAAGAATGAAACAATTAATCTAGAACAGTATAAAAATTTATAAGGAACAAAGTCATAGGCTTTTAAGACTTTAGTGTAGTTATGCCCGCTTTTCTCAGAATCCTTTTTATATTCTTCCATAAACACTAATTTAGATTCTAAATGGTTATTCCTACTTGTCAAGGTTAAATTTTCTTTTATTAACCTATCATTGTCATTAGTGAGGGACCTACAGTTTGTCATTATCTTATCAATCTCACTTTGAATAATTTTCATACCATCAGAGTCTAAATTGAGTATGGATTCAGGAGAAAAAATTGATACCTGAGTCTTTGTAGATGATGTACCAGTGGGAGACTCTGATTTTTCTGAGGAGAATGCCATCAGTGCAAGATTATCATAATCTATTTCATCATCTGAGCTTGAATATGCCCAATCCTTTTTTGTTGAGAGAAATGTCTTTCCTTTGCCTTGACTTTTTGCTTTTATGCATTCACTAGCAAAGTGCCCCAATATTCCACAATTGAAACACTTAACTTTTGCCTTGTCAAGCTTCATTATGGTGTTTTTTCTCCTCAACCTTTTCATCTTCCTTCTTGAATGAACGACTTTTGCTAAATTTTCCAGTTCTTTTGTTGAATTTCATCCTTTTGAAATTCTTGGAAAAAATAGTCATTATTTAACTGAAATCAATCTCATCTTCAGAATCAGAGTCTGTCTCGGTAGACTCTGATTCAACAACAGTCTTACCATTCTTCTTTGATTCTTTGGTTTCTTCCTGTTGTTCTCTTTTAGACTCCATCAAGAGAGCTACAGATTTTGCTTTCACAGACTTCTTGTTCTTTCTCTATTGCATCTCTAGATCATATGTTTTGAGTCTGCCATACAATTCTTCTAAGGAGATTTCATCCAAATCCCTTGTTTTTCTTATGGCTGTTGTTTTGTTATCCCACTCTTCAGGAAGAGCTCTCAGAAACTTGGTGTTTGTATCTTCAGAGTCATAAACCTTACCAAGTATAGTCATCTCATTCAGGAGTTTTGTGAACCTATCATACATCTCAGTAATAGATTCCCAAGATTTTACCTCAAAATACTCATAATTCTTAATTAGCAGAGACCTTGCGTTCTTCTTGACATCCTTAGTCCCTTCACAGTGAACTTCAAGTTTTGTCCACATCTCCTTAGCAGTTTTGTATGATATGACACAGTTTGTAAAAACTGAGTCCAAACTGTTAAAGAGAATGTTTTTTTACTTTTGCTTCCTTAAGAAAATTCTCATTGTCCTCCCTTGACCACTCAGTCTTTGGTTTATTGACAAAGTGCTCTTCAATTATTTTTCCTTCTTTAGTGGTTTGAGGAACAAGCCTTGAGGACACATAGGGTCCATCAATGATCATTTCAAGATAGTCAGGGTCTGTAGCTTGCAGATGGTGCAACATCTTAACCTTCCGGTGGGTGTATTCGTTTCTCTTAAGCATAGGAATCTTAGAATTGTCATATTTGTTTCCAGACATCTTTGATCGATTTTAAAACCTGGATTTGATACCAATTGTTTTCCCAGTTACACAAGTAGAAGAGGGGGTTGAATAATTGTGTGACTTTTCGCCTTAGTTTCAATCTATTTCAGAAGAATCAAACTTGAACTATTTTAACAAAGATCAAAACTCAGAGAATAAAAATATCAGTGTTTGTATTAAAGAATATTGAATACAAACTCTCCTAGGGTGTATACAAACTCTAGCAGTTTCTCTGTGTTTTCACAGCAACTCTCTCTATCTCTATACTCTCATAAAACTTCGACAATAATATTAGGTTACATAGAATGTTTATATAGAGAGTTGCCTATCAATTAATAACAGAAAATCAAATTACAATAGGAATAGAATTCCTAATTATTAGTTGACAGTTTCCTTCTGAAATTCTATTCTCTTCTTATAGCATATCTACAATATAAATGTCTTTATCTTCGAAGTTTTCCCTTTCTGTTGATCACCTTCTAAATATAGCTTCAGTTTTATAGACTCTGATGATCTTCAGTCTCTGATAGACTATAGACTCTTATAGTTTATAGACCCCGATTGACTTCCAAACTCTAATTTGCATCCAGACTCTGGTTTTATTTTTTTTGAAAATCTTTTGAGTACAAATGACACCTATAAATGGATGTTGACCATCTAGATTCTGATTATATAAAAGTTCAGAGACTAGAAAGACTTGTTACAGATAAACTATGTTAGACCTTGTTCTAGTATTTTATACATCATCAAATGAATATATTCATAACAGGGAGAAGCTTCTTCATCAACCACCTGTTAAGAAATGCCCTTGCCTTTGTTGTTGTCCATCTCAGCTTAATCATTTCTTGTCTACCTTCAACAGAAGGGGCCTCCTTGCCTTCCACATCCTCAGAAGTTGTGTTAGAGTCCAAGTTCCAGACCACCTGCTTATCTTTACCTTTACCTGTAACCTTACCCTCTGTTGTGGGCCTCCTTTTATACACCATATTAACCTCAATTTCTATGTCTTTGTGTTCAGGAGATTGAGCCAATGGAGGTTCATTAGAAGATTGATGCTCGTCCGTAGGAGGGATGACAGGGCAATGAACATGGCCTCTACTTATGTAAGGTTTCCTGAATATGAGGATATCCAGAAAAACAAGGCAAGAGGCGCTAGAGTGTTCATCAGAAAAGCACATAGGACACAGGCTATCAGGAATGAGATACTTGATAAAGACTCGACTTTGGTAACGGCTTGGATGGCCAGGCAGATGAAGAAGCACAATAGTGGGCTTCTCACTGAGGGCATCAACTTCAACCAGAACAAAGGCCTTAGGGGCAGGGTCCAAACTTTTTATATTCATCCAGGTTTGTTCAAAAAGCACTTTTGGCTCTCCAACATCAGTGCAAATGACACAAATGCCATCCACAGACCAATAAGTGAAGTGAACATTGGATAAGGATTTCCAAATATCATGTTTAACAGCGGGAGAGAGATTATGGACATGTTAATACCAAGGATTCAAGTATAACAAAAAATTTCCTATCTCTAGACCACAACTTCTGCAAACATTCTGAGACAAATCAAATAACTCATTTGAGGGTTTTAAGCTTACCTGTCCACTTGATTTCAAAAGAACTTTCTCTGGGTGTGGTCGAATTGCTTCATAGCTGACCTTAGATTCGTTCAAACCTTGTAAATCAAAGTATGCATGAGTGATGATATCCTCACGAGATTTTGACTGTCCATCCGGATGGGAAGATTCTTGATCTTGTGTGAACTTGGACTGCTCTCCTAATAGTTTTGAGGAAGCAAGTCCAGTATCTTTGGTTGAGCAGATCCAGGAGGACGAGAGGTATCCAAGATGTGATGAGTGAACCCAACATCATCATTGATGAAGAGAGGGTTAACATGCGAGGTCGGGGAAACCGATGAGATGGAAATTAATAAGAGACATATGTGAGAAGTAAGAGGAAACATAGGTAATAGGAGATGAGGGGGGTTGGAAATAAGAGAGAGAGGAAACGACTCTCATTTGGGACTCCTTATTATTATTATTATTTTGAATAATTTAACTTATAGTCTTACAAATGAGTATTTTTTAAGAATTTATCGAATGGACTGAGACAGGGTAAATAGAGGATAAACCCTCCACTACTTGAGCTATCCAATCGGGGTCAACAATTATTATTTAATAATTGATTGTATTCCGTTAATTCTCCTAGACGGCATCTATCTATATATGTCGGCATCTATCTATATAATTAAGAGTAATTCAATTTTAAATACAGTGTTCTAAAAAGCGGATTAAGCGGCCGCCTAAACGGAATCGAGATATAAAACGCTTCGATTTTATAGTAAGCGGGTGATTAAGCATTTTTTAAAATTAAGCGGATTAAGCGGTCATTAAGCGGAATATTAAAAAATTAAGCGATTATTAAGCTAATTTTTTAATTTTTAAATATTTTTTTTAAATATGACTATAATTATATTAAAAAATTAAAAAAAATATTTTATTAAGAATATTATAAGTTTAAATTCTTATTACTACATAATTTTAATTTTAAATATAATAATATTATATCTAAATATTTAAATATATATTACTAATCCGCTTAACGTCCCGCTTAGAAATTCGCATAGGTGTCCACCTAGGCGCTAGAAGGTCATCTCACCGCTTGACACTGCTTAAATACAATAATTTTAACAACTAATTTGACATCAGATTAATAAATTCTTGAAATGAGATTCTTATTCTCAAAAGACTGCTGAAAACTAATTTAGTTAATTCGGTTCTTTCGAGGAAACCTAAGCGAATTAATATTCAATTAAACAACTGCATTAGTGGGAGAGGAGGAAGGATGTATGGATAACATTCAATCACATGCTAAATTCCTCTGATAATAAGATGGAAGACTTTAAAGATCATCAACGTTCATCTCGATTAACAATCCCGATTTTATATCGTAAATTATTACTCCCTCCGCAAAACATCATCGGTTTTATTTGATTATATTATATATATGATTAAATTTATTAAATTTAATTTAACTGAAAATATACATATAATTAAAAGATATTATAAAATAATATTATTAAAAAGTATAGGCTATAGCTCATACTTTTTCACTCTTGTTTACATGTCCCTCGATCAAAAATTCAGTTAAATTGATTAAAATTTGACCATAATTTGATAATATTTTAATATTTTAAAATGAGGATAAGATTCAGGATCAAGATTTGATTAATCTAGTAAAATTTAATATTTATATAAATTTATCACTGAATATTCAAAAAGAGGATAAAATTTAGGATCAAAATTTGATTAAATACTATAATACTATCAAGACTTGAGCCACTATCAATAAAATACTATAATTTATTTATTTATAAATTATAAGAAAAAGTTACATATTTTAACTTACAAAGGCCCGCGTCTAAACCAAGTCAATCTTTTGTAGTCTCAAGGCAGCACTCGGCAGATTGGACCTATCTATTTTCAGCCTACTTTTGACAATGATGGGGGTATGAATTATGATTATAACCTCCTAATTCTCACCAGTTTGTTGGTGAAGTAATTGTACGACCTGGTATTCATATTAAAAATTCTTCGTAATCTTTTAATTTGAGTGAGTACGTGTTTAGTACAGTAGTATTAAACTAGAGCAATGTCACGTATCTAAAAGTAATCTCAATTCTTTTTTAAATAATTTGGCATGATATATGACTTATTTTAATATATATGCACGCGGAGTCTAATATTATTATAGGAAAGTTATTAATTATACACGTGATAACTTATCATTTGGGCATTTTTTAGAATAATTTTTGGGGTATCTAGCATTTCTCATTAAAATATAATGATTATAATTAGGAATGGTGCATTTATGTGTTCCAAAATTGTTCTGTTTTTCGCAACTTCCCTTTGCTTATTGTAACACAGGCCACTATGTTGGTCAATTTACGATGATTCTGATGTAAATTTATGTATAGTTTTAATTTGTTTCACACCCTGAAAAATGCAAATTTTATATNAGCAGTAGGTTTTATAACAATATTAATAAGACTAATGAGCTTCAAATTAAGAACTAACGAAAAGAAGGATCAAAACCATCTACAGGATAATCAATTGAGCGAAAAGACAAAAATCTAACAGGGAATCTTCTTAGTGAACCACTTGATAATGGAAAAAGGAGCCTTGATCAAACAAAGTGCTAGCTCTACTATGACCGTCACACACAAACAACATGGACATATACATGTCAATGCCAGCCTNTTTAACTTTCTTGAAATTTATGTTGCTGCATAAGCTTCTTTCTTCACATGATACGTGTAGTGGAGTATACTGTGAAGTAACCTGTTGATGGTCCTCGTGTACCTAATTCTCCGTGTCTTCATTGATTAACAGAAGATCACAATCAGGCAGAGAGTTCTCCAACATTTCATATGGCGTCGGGGCCCCTTAGTTGCTTAACAAGCGAGTTTTTACAAAATTGCGTAGTTCCTAACTTGGCAGAACCGATCTGGAGAGATTNACACACACACACACACACAAAATTTTACAAAACAAAATCCATGATCAACTACAATCTGTGTGCATCGATTTATTTTATATAAAGAGAAGGAGATAACTAACCCAACAATCCAGATGACAACTCCAATGAGGGAGAGGATCAGAGCGACGAAAGCGAAGGGCAAACCCAAGAGAAACCCCAGAGGCCTGCATTGACAATCATCATCATTATNGCTTGGCAGAACCGATCTGGAGAGATTTCGAATGCATATAAAAACTTTTTAAAAAAAGTGTAAAACGGATCGTTTTGTACNAGAGAAACCCCAGAGGCCTGCATTGACAATCATCATCATTATCTCCTGAACCACACATCCTTTAATTATTCTTCTCCTTCTCTTGGTTTCTTGATTTTCTTGTTAGATTCTTTAGAGTTCTGTTATATGCAGCGGAAACTAAACAACTCAAGCAAATACCAGGAATAGTTTGTTTATTAGATGCAACAACTTCTACATATGNCTTTTTGAGAATAATCTGCTCTGAACTTACTATTCGGACTACAGAGTTGCTGCAACGTCTACACAGCGGACGTCCAAAGGTCTGAACTCTGAACTATTGTCGAATAAAAATTTTAGCTAGAATTTGATTAATTAAAACACTGTTAATAAATATCTTTTCATAAAATTTTTGTTACTTTCNAAAGCGAAGGGCAAACCCAAGAGAAACCCCAGAGGCCTGCATTGACAATCATCATCATTATCTCCTGAACCACACATCCTTTAATTATTCTTCTCCTTCTCTTGGTTTCTTGATTTTCTTGTTAAATTCTTTAGAGTTCTGTTATATGCAGCGGAAACTAAACAACTCAAGCAAATACCAGGAATAGTTTGTTTATTAGATGCAACAACTTCTACATATATATACAAAAAGCAAGTTTAGTTTTGCCAGCCTAACAGGTCAACTGTGGATAAACTTGTAATAATTTCCTTTACAGGCTGCATAAATTTATTTTTATAAATTTCCACAACTTTAAATATAATGTGATATTTTAACTACAATATTTTCGAATGGCATAAACCCCTGTTAATAAAAATATTGTGAATCTAGTCACTCAGAAAGAAATTTACAAAAAAATATTTGCTATATGCTTGTAGTTGGTTTTAATTACCTGTTGAAGTGTTGATAATGGTTTATGGAGAGGTGACATTTGTTAAAGTAATGTGATTAAAATATTTAGATACTCGTTCTAATCAGTAATCAATAATTGTTCAATAATGTAACAAAAGCCACTTTGGATTGATACCTTATTCATGCTGCATCTGCCAAATCGTTGGCTTTGCTAGTTGAATGATTAGCTAAAAGGTATACAATATTTTTGTTGTGCAAAAAAAAAGTATATTTACTTTGTATCCCTAACAAGAGCTTTCTGTCAAGACAATTGTGTACTGAGAGTATTTTGATATCAAGTGATTGAAATTAACAAAAACAAATAGAAAATTGCCAAAGCAGCATAAATATAGTGATTGCACAAGGACTCAGAATTTAGTGAAGGGTAATTAGAAACGACAAGCAGTAGAGATTGATAAACCAGTTGACGAAGCTCACAACGATGATAATCCTTTTTATTTTGGTCTTTTCTGCCAAGTTGCTTCATACCCAATAACACTAAAAAGATGGAAAGGATTGCAGAATACATTTAAACAATAAAGCATACCTCAAATAGTGAAAATTCAAACGTTGTTACTGATCCCACAAAGATGGATTATGCCAAATGCAACCAGAAGACAATAGGCCACCTAGGTAGAGACTCTCCACACTTCGGTAACAAACTGTTTCTGAGAAATAAGCAAAGACAACAACGATCCCTAGGAATTCTGCAATATAAAAGATAATTACCGTTGAATAATATATGATGGTAAGTCAGTCTCTTAACACGTCAGAACTAGTAACTTAACATGACATGGTATCAGAGTTTTGGTTGTAGGAGGTCTCAAGTTCGAGTCCATCCTATCCCAATATTCTCATTTATTGAAATATTGATGTTGTACTATGGTAGTCCCAAAAATGAAAGAGATCTCCATCTAGTAATTGAAAAATTGGATTAGTCTTGAGTCCCTCGTACCCCCAATATTCTTATTTATTGAAATATTGATGTTGTACTATGATGGACCCAAAAAGGGACGAAATCCCCACCTAATAATTGAAAAATTAGATCGGACTAGGCCCAAAAAAGGAACGAATCACCTAGTGATCCACTCTTGGACCGTAATGAGCTTTCGAGTGAGGGAATGTTGAATAACATGATTATGTATATAGAAACCAAGAAAGAGAGTAATAAAACATGTACTAAACACAATGCAGTAATGCAAACAAGACGATTTCATTAGAATACAAAACTTAAGCAATCCCCCTAACAGAAAGTGCTCGGGGTCAAAATCAATGGCCTTTTCAATTAGGAACCAAGAAAGATCAATGGTCGCAACAACCTGTGTCACAAACCTATCAAAGGAACCTTTCCCTGAAAGATGAAGACATACTCTCTGTTGGATCGTAATTAAAAACTACACACAACAATGGGGCAGTTATATAAATGATTAAACAAGAACAGACAGATTAAATCAATTAACAAAACAAACAACGAAGTCAGAAACAATATATATATATATAGAAATCAATAACTGTAATGACCAGAGAAAAGATAGAAGTCTTAGCTCTAACAGAAGCTTTTTCGCATACACTGATAGAACCAATAAACAGCTGAGTCGCCAAGCCTTGCTAGAAGTCTTGACTGTTCTTGAAGAGATTATTGCCCCAGCAATATCACTTCCAGGATAAAACAGCACAGAGCACTTCGTCCACAGATACATAGTACTCAACAGCGACCTGCACCTCAGTTCGCCCAGAAAACCTTATGCAAATCTGTAAGTATGTGGTAGATACAGAGTATGGCTACTAGGGTTTTCTCAGATTTGTGTTCAGACCTTCGTCCTCTCTATCTACAACGTTTTTATGTATTTATAATACAATAAAACGTAACAGCAGATAAAACATTAATTAAAATAATTATTCTGACTTAAAAAACATTTAATAGAATATTTATCAGAATCAGTAACAGTTACCAGAGTTTAGCTAAAGTCTGATTAGGCCCATCAGAGTTTATAAACTCTGCCAGTCCATCAGAGTTTACTGCTAAACTCTGCCAGCACAGTCCATCAGAGTTTATTGCTAAACTCTGACTGTGCGTTTATTGCTAAACTCTGACCAGCACAGTCTATCAGAGTTTACTGCTAAACTCTGACCATGCTCTATACTCTGATCTGACTATCAGAGTAGCTCCAATTTTGCAAACTCTAATTAATCATGTAATAAAATTCCTCGCACAAATCGCCCTTCGACCCGACCCGAGGCGGCGCACGTGTGTGTGCGAGGGCACACTTGTACACCATGCACACTCATATGCTTTAGTAGTTGACACTACTCTTGCACATATATGCATATAAAGCACCTTCACCCATATTACATATTCAATGTGGGACAACACTTTTAACCCATTTCAAACTAGCAACTTCTACTTAATTTATTTATGGATTACACTAAGAAAATGACTTAGATCCAAACATGAAAGTTTAAGTCCTCATAGCAAGGAACAACCTCCAAACGTTAGTTTCCGGAAATTACATCAAGAACATATATAAAATATGTCTCAAACTTTCCATTTTCTAACACTCTCAGGCTTCCTATGTACTAGATTAGGCAGAACATTAAATGAAACGATGTAGTTTGAAAAGACAATCTAGAAGAATAATTTCAATATTTCTGCTTCGGGAGAAGTTATCCATGTTGCATATAGATAAAATCCATGATGAATTAATGATCTTGTTACTCTGCTAGTCTGCATTCATAACTTCTCCAATTACTGTGTTGGCGCAATCTATGCATGCATATTGTTCCATCTTAGGTTTGATGGAGTAGTCTGTCTTCGTACAATTAAATATTTGTTTCCCTTTCGCAACTAATCCAGCATGCATGTCCAAAGTGTGTAAGAAAAGTCAGATGATCCATAGCTCAACACAGTGACTGCTTAGCATACTCTGCTCCATAGCTCAAGAGCTTCTACTGGTTTTCAAATATTTCCATATCCATCAATCCTGAAAGTCCATGAATACATCATTAACAGGCACAAAGACAAAACCCCTTCTTGCATCCTCAACTCTTCCACACTTGGCGTACATTCTAGAAGAGCATAACCATATGAATAAACTATAATGCTGTATACAGAACATCATTTACTTCAGGTTGAGTACTGTATTAAAATTCACAATCTGTGCATGAACTTGACACCCTGCACTATGCGCTGACGGGCATTTATAATACACTTTTCTGCATATAACTTACAAGAAGATTTATGATGAACAAACAGGAGTTTGATTGATACTATGTCAGCAGAGTAGAGGCGTTTGATGGGTTGAAATTTGAAAATGTAGTTACTTTGTATTGGAAATAGCCGATGTCGATTCATTTTGGTTGCTGTTTAGGGCCTGTTAAACAAGTATGGGATTGTAATAGATCTACTATCCACAGTCCACACTATATATTAACCTAGTATCCACAGTCCACACTACTCCCTGCGTTCTTTATTATTATCAATCACTTCACGTGTGTGTTCAAATTTCTTTTTATTTGTCATTTTATATTTCCAAAACATATTCAATGAGTAAAATTCTATTAAAAGCCCCTGCATTAATAGGCCTTGTTTATATTTTCTTTTATATACACATTAAATGGTAAGGTTATAAAAGTAAAATTATAACATTATTAATTATATTGAAATGTATTAACTACACTTTCTTGATATGTGTAAAAACTCTTAAAACGACTAATAAAAAAGAATAAAATGTGTATATATTACCATATAATTGACCGTGGATAAATTCCAATTACGGTTCGATAAAAGTTTGATACGTTCGAAATCGGCTCGAAAATTTTAATCAATTTTACAAAATATTAGTAAAATTTTAATTATTTTAGCCTGACTCGAGTTCGACTAGATTTAATATTTAACAAATATATATAAATAATGAATATTTATATAATAATATATAAATAAATATGTAAATAATATATATAATAAAATAAGTACAAGCTCGATTAAGCTCGTGAGCCTTACAATCCCAGTAATTTAAAACTCAATCTTGGCTCGGTAAAGTATTCGAATAGTTCGAGATCGAGTTTTGCTCAATTATTATCGAACCGAATTTGAGTATTTTATGAGGCGAACTAATAAGTTAATTAAGTTTATTATTTAAAATAGAATTGTTAAACATGATTGTTATTTAATTTTTGCAAATATTTTAAAGACTTTAATCATATAATTAGAATTATTATTTTTATAATTTTTTAGTCATTATATAATTTTATTCATAATAAATAAATTTTGAAAATGATCATTTTAATTATATGATGAAATGTACAAAAGGGTCAAATGTTAATAATTTAAAAATAATATTTATAATTAAAATAGTTAATATTTAAATGGATGTATATCCTGTAAAATCATAATTAATTTGTTTCGAATTTTTTATAACTTATTTATATATTAATATATATATATATATAATTTATAAAAGATAAATTATTTATAAAGAAAAGAAACGAGTGAATATCACTTTGGTCAAAAGATATAATTTCCAGACACCCCAACCGATATCGCGTCAGACTGCGTGACATGTAAATCGGATTAACTGAGCGGCAATACCGTAGTGTCCCCTTCAGATTCATTAAGTATAACAATAACCTGTGTAATATTAACGAAAGTAAAATTTCAAAGTTTAGAGTCAACTTAGAAGGTCAATATAAATTATCTTTATACGAGCCCAAACAGTACTAAATTTGTAACTAATTATTTAAAAATAAATTATTTAATTAAGGATATTAATGATCATGTGGGGTGTGCACAGGCACCAAGAGCAATACACCCTCCGTTTTATATTAGTAGTCAACTTTCAAAAAAAGATTTGTTTCAAAATAATTGTCCATTTCAATTTTCAATATAAAATTTAATATAATTTATATTTTCAAAATCAACTTTATTCCACATATCTCTAATTTATATTTCAAAGATCAACTTCATGCCATATATTATATTCATTCAATGTAATAAATATGAGTACAACTAATTAATAATAAATTTTTTTAATATGTGTTATTTTTTTAAAACGGACTACTAAAATGAAACGGAGGGAGTAAAATGCTACGGAGTATTGTACATGCTAAATGATATACGTACAGTATAAAAGAGGAGCCTAGAAATACATTATGGCCAAATTTACCTTTTATATTCCTTTCACTCTTTTTTTCTTAGAAGTTTCCTTCTCTATATATTTTTAAATTTAAATATAAAAAGCACTTTTGTGCAAGCAATACAGATTTTAGTGAATAAGTTTAAATAGATTATAAATATTTATATTTATAGGGATGTCATTTGTTTTTTCACTTAAGCAAACCTTAACTAATATATATATGGGTTTCATCTATTAAACTTTTTATAATGTATCAATTATTTAAACACTCCGCATTCTAATTGTAGTTTTTGCATGGACTATTATTTTCTACAGTATTATTTATGATTGATGCTACTTGAGTGTTACAGGTGTTAAACCAATGAAAAATCGACAATAAAGTTAGTGATATTAAAAAAACAAAATTTTATTAGGGCCTTGAATCATATTAAAATCTATTTTTTAATAATATGATGAAGCAAGAAACGGTCAGGATTTAATTTTTTATTTTATTTTTCCGCACTTAAAAATTATAAATAAAAAATGTTTTTATGAAATGTCAGGTGCTTAACAATAAAATGACAATCCTCCTTTCCGCTATTAAAAAACGCGGAAATATGGTTTCTCTGTAAACCCTGGGTGAGAGGTTTGTTCATCTTCATCACGATCCATTCCATCGCCTTGTAAATTATGCTGCGAAAACGGAGACTTGTCAGCTAAAAGCCTGTAATTCAAATCAAACAAACAAAAATGAGATTGAATCCAAAAAAACACATAAATACAATTGTAGAGAGAGAAAATGAGATATAGAGAGAGAAAGTGAGAGACTTGAAGAAAAGCTATTCGAGAAGAGCGTAACGTTCCATGCCGGCAAGAGAAGAGACTGAGCAGGAGCATTAGCTCTTGGATAATTCAATTTCGTCCCCAGTTTCTTCTGTATCTCTTCCATTTGCTTCGCCGCCATTACAGATTGATCGAGCTAAAGAATTACAACAAGTAATGTATCTACATGGATTTGTATGTATTGCTATTCAATTTTACAATTATGGAAAAAGTTAAACCTCCTTTCCGTATTTTTTAATAGCGGAAAGGGGATTGTGGTTTTATTGTTAAGCACCTGTCATTTCACATAGAAACACTCTTTTTCGCGATTAAAAAACGTGAAAAAATTTGAGTCTGCGATTTTTAAAGACGGAAAAGAACAGAATTTTTTTAAATCTTAATCGTTTCTTATAGATCGTTAAATAACGGGTTCCAAACAATGGCCAGGGCCCAATTTATATTAGCAGGGACCAAAAACTTATTTGCAAGAAAATACTATTTTTATTCTTCATAAGCACTTCAAAGGACAATGAGTGAGATTAGTGCGGGGCGAGGATAGTGAGTCGGATTAGTGCGGGGACCGAAACGAAATGGTCTAGTTATATACAAGCACAGTGATTTATGAATTTTATAATATACAATTCCGTCCTAAATGTTTTTTAATACTTCTTTGTAAAGCTATTCTCTCCAGTTTTTGATATTTATTAAAAATAATATATATATATTTTTACTAATTTTGATAGTTTTCACCATTTTATATGCTATTTTTATTCTTCATTTCTCTTACGCAGTTCAAAATTGATGTACTATAAGAAAAAGTATTGAATTTGTACATATTCTGAGATATATTAATATAAAATTATTTTTGAGAAGATTTAACTATGATAATTATAATTACTTGTTATAAAAATTGAAAAGTATTTTTTTTAAAGTATGAGAAACATATTTTCTCTAACAATAATTTAAATTAAAAATATTTTTTAAACTGTAACTTTTGAATTTTATCAAATAATTTTTAATTATTTTTCAACAAAAAAACAGGTAACCTAGTCAATATCTTCTATCCAACAATATAATTTTTTCTTATTTATATTTTTCTCGTGATTCATTATCTCACATTCAATAAATGATGAGTTACCTTTTAAAAAAGAGTAATGCTAGGAAATCAAACAAAATTTCTAAAATATTTTCCCAAAATGACGTGACAGTGATGACGTGACAGAATAGAAAGTTTTAATTCGTGCATTAATTTCAATGCACAAGGGGTACAACTCATTTATTGTTTTGATAACCAATTAAAATTATAAAAGTGTTTTTTGGGAATGTTTTTGAGAAATAATTTTGGGACTGGTATTTTTCTTTAAAAAAATGCTAATTATCCCAAAAAATTTCTAAAAAATTATATCAAATGCTGAGTTTTATGTGTGTAATTGATAAATTTCCAATAATAGGATGAGATCCCGCGTACACNTTTCTTTAAAAAAATGCTAATTATCCCAAAAATTGTCTAAAAAATTATATCAAATGCTGAGTTGTATGTGTGTAATTGATAAATTTTCAATAATAGGATGAGATCCAGCGTACATAGTGCACACAAATTAAAACAAACTATTTATTTTATGTTATTTGGGAAATTGCTCTAACTTTTAATACTAATAAAAACCAAAATGAAACATATAAAAACGAAATGGTTTTTCTAGTGTGCGACCAAATGTACACAATAAAAAAATAATTATTAAATTTAAATTGACTCTTATTTATTAATGATAATGAATTCTCCTATTTATATAAAAAAAACTCCCTCACTGATAAAAAAAAACACATGAAAATAAGTGACCCAAAAACACACACCATAAAGATCCAAAACAAAAACTCAATCAATCGCTCACTTTTAGTAATTCACAGTTTTCCACACTTCCCTAGTATCTTTACATACACCACATCGAATCTATTTGTACTTGTCTAAATTTATTACTCCACATGTAAAAGGTACAGCCTTTTATATGAATCTCAACTCGTGATACAAGGGGCAATGAATCTTTACCTCTGGTGGTTTGTTAATTGTTAGTGTTTGTATTTATTAAAAACAGGTTACAATCACCGACCCCTTTTGTCATTATTATTAATGACTTGCTATAGTTATTTATCCGTGTTTTTTTATAATAAATAATAATAATACTTATTTTTTTAAAAATATTTCTATTATCCAGACTTTTTTATAATAGATTTTAAATATTTTTATTATCGAGATTTTTTATAACTGATAGATAGTTGGCTGAATATTTATTTGAACTTGGTGTCGATCTCTTTTTTCTTTTTTCTGGCTCTTTCCCACAACTGCTCTGTCTATAAATAACTCCAGGTACATTTTTTACAGGCATAAAAATCAATCAAAAAGAAAAAAATGAGACCCAAGATAGTTCTTTTTGGTGACTCCATCACTGAAGAGTCATTCAATGAT
>QRFB01006147.1:16161-38409 GCA_008931105.1 Oenanthe javanica | reverse complement strand
AATCTACTTTCAATAGATTGGTCTGTGATTTAGGTATGCTTAACTATGTTTAATCTGTTAAATATCTAACAAGTTATTTAGTCATGTTATGTATATTAGTAGCCATTGATTATGATAATCTATTAATTTTTCCATAATCAATTGAAAAACATTTTATGTATCAATGGATATTTTCAGCCATCGACAGATTAATATATCAATTGATGATATATTTGTTTATCGATGGATAAGTTTCTTATCAATCAATGACATGGAAGTTTTAGGGTCCATGTCATCAATTGACCTGTAACATATCTAGCCATTGATTACCACTTTTATCAATTGACTCATACATACAACCCTGTATGTATAATAGTTGATTGCCAAAATTAGTAATTATTTCTTTTACTTTTTAATCCAACGGTCAATTGAGTTCCATTTTGAGAAATGAATCGATTGAGAAATCAACAACTCTTCAAAAATATAAATAGTGAGATTAAAATTTCTTTTAATTCTTACTTTCATTTTCTAACTGATTCTCTTTCTCTCTCTCTCTCTATGAACTCAATCTCTAATTTTCTTTGTGTTCAATCTCTTTATCTAAATCCTTAATCTTTCTCAAGTTTTTGTAATTACTATCAATTCGAAAGAAATGGCATCTTCATCTACTTCTTCATCCAAGAAGGTTTCATAAGCAGGATTCTACTACGAGTTAAACAATTTTGTTGCCTGCACAATTGTGGAAGAAGCAACACAGTGATTTCATCCCTTAATGAGGTTCTTGAATAGTTGNGGAAGAAGCAACACAGTGATTTCATCCCTTAATGAGGTTCTTGAATAGTTGCAAGGTGAAGAAGGCACTACATGAAGCATCAAAGATTGTCTATAAATTGGTGGAGGAATTATGGCCTACTATAGAGGTTGTCAAGGACTACTCAACCATTATTCATCTATAAAAGAGATACGTATACTCTTACTACTATTATTAAAGCATCAACAAGTGATGATATTAGAAATATGTTAAAATCTGTTAATTATGCGGAACCAGAGATAAGTCTAGGACATGTAGTTAGGAAATATCTTAGAAAAGAATGGTCTTATTTCTTTAATGCCATAATTAAATGCTTTAGTGGTAAAATTAGCAATTTTGATGTCATAACAACTAGTATGCAGGAGATAGCATATAATATTTTGTTTGATAGGTATTATTACTTGTCTTCAATAATTATAAAAGAGATTGCTGCAAAATTGGGTGATAAATCTAATAGATCTAATCACATATACTATGCTAGATCTATTATGCTTTTTATTAACCATTTTGTCAAGGACATAGAGATCAACAGGGAAACTGAAACTCTGGACTACTGGGTCCAAAACAAAATAGTGTTCAAGGATCAGGTACGGATCAATCTTCACAGTAATGTGGATTTGATAGATCCACATTTTGTACATGTATATCTTTCTACCCTAACTCCTTCTTCCAATCCTCAATCTTCTTTCCCTTATGTGGTTATGAAGGGTATTACCAATGACCCCAACCCTCCTACCCAAACCACACAACCCATTTTAAAATCCAAGTCTAAGAAAATAACCTCAACAGGTTCCCAAAAACCTGTTGTTGTAAAATCAAAGAAAAGAAAAACATCTGTTATGGTTAATAGACTAGAGGAGGATGTTACTGGTGAAGGAATTAAGGAAACTCAAAGAACCCGAAGAATAAGGAGAGTGAGGATGTGCAACCCCAACCTAGCCACTCCACTGTCTCTCAAAAGACTGTGGTATTTGAAAAGGATTCAACCACATCGCTATTGGCATCCTCTCAAAAAGGTGTCAATATGGAAAAGAGCCCACAGCTAGGGGCATTGAACAAGAGAGGGGACTCTCAAGCCAAAACCCCTAAATCATATGAAATAATGAAGAAGAAAACCAGGTTTGCACTTGGGGAATCACACACTGTAAATCCACAGGAAATAGTGGTGGAGCCTTCATCTTCTTTGATTGATGCATCTCCAATAAACGTGGAGATGCAGCCCCATTCTTTATCTATACTTGTTCATCGATCTCCAACACCTCAAATTTCTTCAGAAAATGTTTTGATAGACAATCAAGCATTTTCATATTCTCCTTCTTTGTTTTTCAAGAAGAAGCAAACACTTTCTCTTAATTCTCCTTCACAGAATGCTCAAGACACAATTTTAAAAGTTATTTCTGATTTAAACACTGAATTTCCTTCAACCTCTATTTTTTCAACCTCGTCAATTGATGTACTCTCA
Source organism: Oenanthe javanica (assembly GCA_008931105.1). Lineage (NCBI taxonomy): Eukaryota > Viridiplantae > Streptophyta > Magnoliopsida > Apiales > Apiaceae > Oenanthe > Oenanthe javanica. Next base: position 36,157 of record QRFB01006147.1, on the reverse strand, counting down.
TCAATTGATAACCAGTCATTGACTGATAAACCATCGATTAATATTCAACATCAATCGATGGATATTCCTAAATTCTCTTCAAATGTTATGCTTACTACGATACTCAATCAATTGATGTTACTCAAACACTAATAGGTATGAGTAAGTTGAGTGAGAGGAAGGCTTATAGCCTGGTAAAAGGAGAGTGAGTGAGTGAGAACATTCATATTTCTTCCAGGAATGAGAGTGAAACACATGAGGGCCTCACCTTAGAAGGTATAACAAGTATGAGTGATTGAGAGGTAAGGTTCCAGGATGAGATCCTGATGCAAAATAGAGAGATGAGTGAGAGAGATAAAAGATTCTTATATTTGCACAGGAATTGGAGATGGAGTTTGTGTTTGAGGAGGAAGTAGTGCAAGAGATAGGTGGAGTCCCTAATACAAATGAAGCTAGTGGGAGTGGAGTGCATAAGGAGGATGAGCAGATGAAGAATGTTGTTGAAGATGATGAAGAGGTGGATGCTGGTGACTTGGATCCAAGAAACTTTGTGCATCATGATCCAAGATATAAGAATTTGGCTACTTCAACAAATCAAAGTGCAGAGCAAATTCTAGGTTTGGAGAATACAGAACAGAGAACTAGAAATCTAAAGGAGAGTATAGCTCACACCACCGATACATGTCAAATGGCTCCTAGAGATATCCATGATGATTAAGAGGATAAGCCTTGGATGGACACTGTTTATCTTTCAATTGTAGATGCAGAGAGATAAATTATTTCACAGTATAGAAGATCAATGATAGAAATCAACATTGAAGATCCACTACATAGAAGAATTGCCACCTATTACAGAGAACAATTGATGATTAGTAAAATGTCAGTATTTGGAGTAAAGAGGGAACTAGATACCATCACAGACTCTGTGACTTCATCAAAGGATGCTCTAGAAAGAAGATTGGATGAATAATTGCCTCATGACACTCTCCACAACATCTAACGAAAATTCCTGAAAGATTCCAAGGGGTTCACAGATTTGGAGAAAAGAGTTTCATGTCTAGAGTCCAAGATGGATGACATTATCATAGGCCAATCATTTCATGCTCAAATTCTTCAGAAATTCTTAGACGGGATGCCTCCACATCCTACAATTGATGATAACAAAATGAGGGAGAATGAAAAGAAAGACACGGATGGAAATGGTGGTGGAAATGGAAATGAAGTTGCTTGAAGTAGCAGAAATACATATGCAACTGGAAGTAGTAGAGGACCAGTTGGTGGTGTAACTACTAACAACAAAGATAAGAATTCCACATCTCAATCAACCACCAAAGAAAAGAAAAGGATGGATGTTACAGAACTTGCAGATGTTTTGGAAATAAAGAGGATTGCAAGGGAGAAAGAAACTCGGGAGTTAATTGAGAGAGAGATTGAAGTTTGAACAACTAAAGAAAAACACTGAGTTGGCATACAAGGCTGCACAAGAAGGAAACTTGGGAGAATTCATTGCATAATTTAAAGTTGTGAATGAAAGCGCAAGGGAGGCTACCAAGGAGGTCAACACAAATGTAGAAGAATTTCTTCAAGAAAGCCAAGAAGGAGCTGTAAGAGATAGAAAGGGCAAGGGCATTCTGATTGAAGAAGAGAAAAAGAATAAAAATGAACCAATTGGAGAAAAATTACTGAAGGCTTCCATTACTACAGGACTCAGAGCTGCTACTAGACTTGAAAATGAGAATGAAGAAATAGCAAGGCAGATAGAGATAGAGTGGAATATGGAAGACTCAGTGGTGGAACAACCAATTAAAACAAAGAAAAAATTTTCAATGGATAAGAAGAAAGTTGTAATACCTCAAGAAAATATTCTAAAAGAACAATCTATTTCCAAGGAGCTATTAATGTCGAAAATCAAAAAGAGATTGTTCTTGAAGGATATGATATGCAAGGAGTACCAAGGATTAATGAAAAGGGTCATGATAGCATGCAAGACTCATCCTACAATCTCAAATCATGAGGAATGTATGAGGTTGGAATATGAGGATGGTCACAAAGCCACCTTTCCCATGAGGCTTATAATGAAGTAGAGTTACAAACATTGAAGGTTATTCTTCCTCTACTTAACAAAAGATAAAAGCTCAACATCACAATTGTTCAGGAAATACAACATCAAATAACAAAGTTAATGAGAATGACTGCAGAAATTGATCCCGATCCACATTTGAAGCTTTGGGAGTCTCAAATCAAGACTGTGATGTTGGAACCAATATATGCAATGATATTTATAGATATTGAAGGGAAAAAAATTATTTGACATCTGTAAGTACTTGGATAAAATCACAAATCAGGAGATCATTTATTTGATGAGGTAACTTGGAGATTCAGATAGAGATGAGCAAATTCTAAGAGGATCATTCCTAAGGCAGTTGAAGGAAAATGCTGAAAAGAGAAAGAAGAAGAAGAAGTGAAATGAAGCCCTGAGAAGATTGAAGAATTGAAGCAGACTTCAAAAATTTCAAACCAACTGGTACTTCTAAATTTTAAGTGCTTTTAAATTTCATGATTCTATATAAATGTAATCAATGTTATGGGTTTTGTTATCATCAAGTAGATTTATTCATGTTAATGTCACAGACACAAATATGAGAGATTGTTAGGAATCTATGTAGACTTGATGATAACTTTAACCTTAGAATCATAGAAATTTTATTTATTGTAACTAATCAATTGATATGATGTTTATAAATATCAATTGATCAGGAAACCATTTATCAATTGAAATGTTTATTTGAATCAACTAATAATATGGATGGAAGCATAGTTGTACTTAGTCTATTTCAATTGATATGGCTGAAGTCAATTGATATTGTTTTCATTAATTAATATTAGAGTCGATTGATATAGGTCATCAACTGATGTATAACTTAGGCTGTCAAATTAAAATTATTTGAAGACAAGAAAATTATACAATTGAAGGGAGATCAATTGATATGGAAGCATCAATGGATGAAGGATCGATTGATAACAAGTCAAGTTAAAGATTGAAGACCATCAACTGATAAAAAGATCCATCGATTAATATATCGATTGATAACATCTATCAATCGATAAGCCAAACATTATTATCAATCAATGGATATCAAGATGAATTGAAATAGGATACTAGTTGATGGATGCAGAAGAATCAATTGATATGTTTAACAGTAAATTATCAATTTATAGGGACTAATCAAAGGACAAAATGTCAGGAATCTTCATACTAAAGTACTGCTATGGAAGATAGTCAACATTGACTGTGAAGACTCAAATTGAAGCCGTCTTTCCAAGACTGAAGACATTTCCCAAAATGGAAAAAGACAGAATGGAAAGATAGATTAGAAAAATTCCTAAAATAGGTAATTTTGTTTTACTCTATTTTAAAAATTGTAAACAATCTTATAGTATAAAAACAAGAGTGGTAGCATTGTTAGAAAATTGACAGAGTTAGAATATTTTCTTAAGAATCAATTGTTCAAGCTGTGACACACTTGTAAGAACAATTGATTCATTTCTAACCTTGTAAAAACAGTTAGGTTTCTAACCTAGATCATTCGAGCAATATATACATTGATGGAACAACCAATCCCTCAGTAATTTTTAATATCTAGTTCAATTTATCTTTTAGATTTCTTTGTTCATTTAAATATTTCTCTAAATACTCAGTCTATCAAAAAACAAATACTAAGAACTCAAAAAGTCTTAGTATTTGTATTCAACTCTATAAATACATATTGATATTGTTCTAGGAAATAACAATGACCACGTAGAAAGATTATATGAATTACACACTAATACAACTAATCTCATGACCACATGGAAAGATTAATTGACTTTATAGATATATCAATCACATAACATATTTGGATGACCATAGTTAATTAAAGAATATCTATAAGCATTGATGAACATAAAAGCACAATCAAAATATATCTCAGAATACTAAAATTGCATAATTATCGTAAGGTTTAGGGCTTCAAATCAGCCCTTCAACAATATAGGTTTAGCTAACCATAGTCATGAATAGAGTAATGAAATTCATAAAGAGAATAAAATTCAATACTAAGTATAGATCTAGAAGAAAAATCCATATACTACTGACGTTAAAATCTTCACACAAGAACTTCTTCTCCTTGGCGGTTGTGGATGTAAGTATATGATAGATAATATCTAAAAACCTCATACAAAAGTATTTTATGCCTTTAGGAATACAAAAGTGAGCTTTCAAAACTGAATAGGTTTCTAAAGTCAAAATTCATAGTTGACTTTTCTGCTCTGTTTCTGGGATGTTCCAGTTGAGTTTTGATATATGAACCATGCTAGAATGATAGATAATCTCTTTTTCACATGGGATGTTGAATCACCCAACTCTGACTAAACTTGAGATATGACCCAAAAAATATATCTTGCGTTAGTCCAATAAGTATAAATTTCCTTCTAAATTATCTCAATTCCTTTCCAGTTTAAAATTCCTTACTTTCTACAATAAAACATTAAAATCTATTATATCAATACCCAATTAAATATAAAATAGAACCATTATGAGGATAAAAATCATCTAAAATATATATAAATATAGACTCTATCAGGCAATATCCATTAAGATCTAGCTCTGTTTTAGTTCACAACCGGCCTATATTCCTCTTTTGTTCCTTGAAACAAAAAAAATGTCTAATTTTTATGTATAAGATGCAGTGGAGGATACATATTATTTGCACTAGATTTTTGAAGGGTAACAAGCTAATAATAATTAAATGTAATGGTAATAATGTGCAAAATGGAAAGTGAACTAAAAAGACAAGAACAATTTGGTGACACGAAAAATCTCTTTGTGGAAGATAAAAATCACAGGTGGGTAGAGTCCCAACCGAAATAATCCACTATAATGTTATTGATGTCGAGTACATGATGGTTAAATGTTTACAACATAGAAATTTAGCAACTAACATTAGCTAATATTTGAACTCGACGACATGTACTAGTAAAATAGGTTTCTAGTTCTTCAGTTGTGTATTTGATGCAGAGTTCTATCATTTGTATGAATGATCTAGGTGATATCCATCTTCTTGATATTTATCTTAATTTTATTGATAAGCCTCCTATTTTTCAGTTGCTATCTTCTAGCCCACTCTTCTCTCCATGATCATGTTACTTCGAATTGATAATTATCTTATCTCCTATTTTCTAGGAATGGTGGAGTTGATTGAAGACCAAGTCATTATCCTCCTTGTACCTGTCATGTCCGCACCTTCACGTTGAACACCTTTTTGTTGACTAGGACATCACCCAGATCTTGACATCTACTTATTCATGTAGATAGATGAAAAAAGTGAGTGTCAACAATAGCCCCTGATTTTGTTGGTGTCCATAGCATGCAACCAATAAAATTGAACCTAGATAAATGCGACTAGAATCCTTTTAATTTCAAATCACTCGTCGTATTCATCAATTGCACTTTCCCCACTCCAATCCAACTCTTCTAGCCGTTGCTCGTATATATACATACATACATACATACATACATACATAATTAACTTCTAAACCTTTTTACCCTAACTCATCTTTTTTCAATTCTCAACTCTCAAATCCCATAAACATGGTTAAAAAGAACTGTAAAGGCGCAGCCAAGACTTGTACAGCAATCAAGGGTTTTGAACTTACAGCCACATCTGTACTCGACTCTAAGGATAATAATATGAACTTGATGAAGGAAGCTAAACTTAAAAATTTTAAGACCTTTCACACCTTTGACATCAACGTCGTTTTACCCCTTGGTGGTGCAGGGGCCAATTGGAAGTCCGAGGATTGGGTATGTTTTTACTATTATCCTTTTGATATTGGTATAAGGTTTCCATTTTCCAGACTTGTGACGGATTTGTTAAATAAACTTAATATCTCTCCTAGCCAATTGATGTCGTATGCTTTGAGGATTTTAACTTGTTTGGATGCAATTGAAGAGAAACACCAGTTCGGGATCAACATCGATGTTGTGTTTCATACCTATTAAACCAAAAATTTCAATAGTTGTCATTATGGTTTAATTTGCAGGAAAAAAGACAACAAAACGAAAGATGATCCTTTAGTTTTGAATCTCGATATGGTTAATGATCGTGGTTGGAAGAATGAATTTTTCTTCATGGAAAGAACCACTTTGGGGAAGTATGGTAAATCCTTTTGTGAATAATGGAACTCTTTTGGTAATATTCTCTCTTACACTCCAATTACTTGTTTTAATTTGTCTAGAATGTCTTTGTAGAATACTTGCTCATTGTCATCAATTTCTAACTGTCTTGTCACAATAGTCTAGATGTTCTTTTATTCTGTTTTTTCATATTTGTGACTGCTGTTGATTAAATGTATTTTTCCAAGTGAAAGCCCTATTTTTCTAAGTATCATTCTGTATCGCATTTTAGTACTTGTTAAGTTTATTGTTGATTATAGTATCAACACCCTTCTTTTCGAAATAATCTTTGTATTGTATAGATAGTTGTTGATAGTTTTTGTGCCATCATAGATGAATTTTATTTACATGCTCTTTTTTGGTTTGTTGACTATAACTGATAAGATTTGGCCTAACTATTTGGGCCATCCAATGCTACCAATGTCGTAATTGAGGATTGGCTAGAGAAATAAAATAGACAAGTTGTGAAGTATGATGGTAGTGTTATAACCAAGAGTTCAACAGGAATGACCAGGAGCAAGAATATCTCTAATACACCCAAACTTTCTAAGTCCATACATGAGATTTCCTCTGAGACCAATGAAGGCCCTGAGCTTGAAGTTGGAATTGAAATAAGCTCTGGACGACAATATGTCAAAGGTATTTGTCAACTAACTTCTCTTTTGGCTTACATATCTGTGGCATTTTATTTGTCACTACTGGTTTTAATGGACATTGAACCATTTGTGTTGATTATAGATTTCAAACCCCATGTTCTCCGTGCTCTAACCATCTCCAGTAAGGACCTGTTCCCCAAATGTGCTCGTGATGAAGGGGCTATTGGCACTGATTCCTCCAAAGCTCCTCAAGGTTTTAGTCCTGACACCAAACCGCTGAAGAAAATCAAGAGTTTGCCCACTCCTTCGACCTCTACTGTTAAAAGTGATCCTTTTGGTCCATCCCCCCTGTCAGAATACAACATTGATACACATCTCAACTCTTTCATGCAACAGTTGAGAGAGTCCCTTCTTCCCCAAACGNATCCTTTTGGTCCATCCCCCCTGTCAGAATACAACATTGATACACATCTCAACTCTTTCATGCAGCAGTTGAGAGAGTCCCTTCTTCCCCAAACAGTGGAAGGCCATATGACTAAGAGTGTCAAGCAAGTGATAGACACCTCTGTCGACCATGTCTTTCATGTGAGTTCTTCAACTTGTTTTTACAGTGTTGTCTTTAATGTGTTCCTAACATAATTTTTATATGTGTAGTCTTTTATAGATATTTTAATGCTTAGGGAAGCTTATGAAAAAGAGGCAAAGTTATTTCACAATCTCGAAGCCGAACATCAAAGGTGTGATGAAAAACTTCAAGCTGCTCAAGCTCAGACCGAGGCTAATTTAAAGACAGCTACTGACGTCCAGAAATAATCTGATGATTATGCTATAAAGGTGCAAGGTTTGGAGTGAAAGATTAAAGATGAAGCCAAAGCTCTTTCCACTCACCAGATCATGCGCATCAGGGTCGAAATGATGCTTGAATTTAAGTGTGGGGAATGGATGTCATGGGATGTCAAAGACATTATCAGGGTTTATAATGTAACTTATCCTGAAGATGATTTCCCTGTTGATGGCATGGATGTGGACGGTAGCGTACATAAGTCACCCAAGGATGACGATCATAATGACGAGTAATGAACTCGTAGTATTTCTAAAGTTTTATGAACTTATTTACTCATGCTTGAAGTTTGAGTAGTCTCGAACAATTTGTTGTTTTACGTTTGTATTTTGGATTTATCATCCCTGTTTCACTCTTAAAGTGAGGGATTAATAGGTTTTCATATTTATGGCATTGCCACCTTGGTCGAATAGTTTACCTGGTTAATCACGTTGTCAATGTGACAGCTTTGTTTTGCTTATTGTCATGTTTACCATATCTTAATGCCTTAACATGTTTATTTTATATGTAAATTCACACAATTCTTTTTATAGTTAGGTCGTAATTGTCAATCCATACAAGGGACATTATATAAGTATATTATGTAAGTTTTTTTTGTCTGTTACTTCTAGTAACTTACAACAATCAACATTGCTTTTGAATATGCGTCAGACATATGTCATGTACACTGTATTCATATTTTGTTGTATGAGTTTATTAATTCTTGTAGATGCATGCATGTGATTAACTTATTAAAAGGCCTTGCCCTCTTGAAATAGGTTTAATGTCGTCTTGCTATCGTCACGAGTTGATGTGCATTGTTTCATTTCTATAAATGCAAATTTAAATTCACACAATATGCCAAGTACCTTATGTATTTGTAATGTATGTCAGGGGTGATCAGTCCCTTGTAGTAATTGAGTTAAAAGAAAAACATGTTGTAAAGAAAGAACTAATTAATATGACATATAACACACAAACTTAAAATAAACTAAGGCAATCATTTATGCATTCAGTATCAATATGTCATGACACAAATATAACTTCAATTTGAAATGCGTATTAATCACAAAGATAAGATAGGTATCCAGAAAGGCATCATACGTTTTATTTGCATATAAGGAAATGTCTTGACACAAAGTCTAGACTAGAACATGATGAAAGTAATTCAAAAACAAACTACTTGTCCTGACTGAAGTAATTCAAAAGACAAACGAATAATGCAAACATACTGAGTTAAATGTGATAAGCCTTCAAGTGATGTGCATTCCAATTTCAAGGAACTTGTTGTCCGTCTAGTGTGGACAATTTGTATGCTCCTCTTCCCATGATGTCAATGATAAGGTATGGTTCTTCCCGATTGTCAGTAAACTTTCCTGCATTGACGTCAATAATATTCTAGAACACTTTTCGTAACACCATATCTCCCACCTGAAATGTCCTGATATGGACATTTTTGTTGTAGTAGTTTGCGATCCTTTGTTGATAGGACGCTATTCGTACCTTTGCCATTTTTCGTGTCTCATCCACCATATCCAAATCATATGTCAATTCATCAAAGTTGTCTTCATTTTTCAAGAGGCCATATCATGCTGTTGGCATCAAATTTTAACCTGGTAAAATGGTTTATGTTCGGTAAACTAGGCTGAATGGCATTTGTCCTGTCGATATCTTAGGTGTGTCCTGTCGATATCTTAGGTGTGTCCTGTTAGACCATAATACCAACGGTAATTGTTTTGCCCATTTACCTTTGCATGCTATCAACTTCCTTGTAAGGCTATTGATAATTATTTTATTGCTAAATTCAACTTTCCCATTTGCCTACGGGTAACGTGGTGTCGATTTTGTCAGTGTAATGTTCATTCATCGATAAAAAAACCTCCGTCTTGTCACTAATACACTGCAACCTGTTATCATATACTATTTCTGACGGTATGCCAAACTTACACAAAATATTCCTCTCGATAAATGATATTACTTCTTTTGATTTGACTTGACGAAAGGCTTTTGCTTCAATTCATTTAGAAAAGTAATATGTTACAGCCAACATGAACACTTTTTGGCCGGGTTCAGGTGAAATCTTTCCTACTATGTCAATCCCCCATTTCATGAAGGGCCATGACGGTAATGAAGGGTGTAGTTTTTTAGACGGTAGATGGATTACAAGGGCATGTCGTTGCCAGGCATCACATTTCTTGACGTATTTCATTGCGTCTTCCCTCAATGTTGGCCAATAGTAACCCATTCATAAAATCTTAATGGAAAAGTTCCTTGCTCCTAATTGATTTCTACATTGTTCATCATGAATGTCCCATAAAACATCAACAACTTCATTGTTTTCTAAACACCTTTGTAATAGTCCTCAAATTGACTTTTTAAACAAGACATTATCGATGATGACATACCTGGATGCCTTTATCCTAAGTTTTCTAGCTTCATTAACATCATTAGTTTGAACACCATGTTGCAAGTACACCTTGAATTTGATGGTCCAACTTTGTTGTTGAGCCCATGTGTCAATCACATCATCCACATTCTTGACGTCATATGTCTTATCATTCATGTCCATTAAAGGCTTCAAGACATGAACGATTGTTATGTTGGTTAGGCCGACATGTCAAAATATAGCCCCTAAACCAGCAAAGGCATCAGCCTGTGTGTTTAACTCTCTTGGTACTTGTTGGATGTCAAAACTATCGAATTTCCCTTGTAGTTTTTTGACTATGCTTAAATATATCGACAACTTGTGGTCTTTGGCTTCATATAGTCCTTTGCATGATTGGCAATTAGAAGTACGTCACAAAATACTTCAACACGTATAACTTTCAATTCTCTTACAGTTTTCAAACCCATGATTAAAGCCTCGTATTCGGCCTCATTATTTGTGGCTTCGAACTCATAATAGATGGAGTATGCCATGGTATCCCCCTGTGGAGACTTCAGGACAAGCCCCAATCCCGTCCCGTTGACATTAGATTCCCCGTCTATATATAATGACCATGGCTTCGTTTCTGTTGTCGTCACCAAGTGTTGAAACTCTTCATCGACTTGTGTCAATAAGCTTAGGTTGAAGTCTGCCACAAAGTCCGTTAACACCTAAGATTTGATGGATGCTCATGATTCATATGTGATGTCGTAGACACTCAATCGTACTGACCATTTGGCCATCCGTCATGTCAACTCTGGCTTACTTAGAACTGTCCTTAGAGGATAATTTGTCCTAACACAAATCCTATAGGATCCAAAGTAATGTTGTAACTTGATGGATGTCATTGCAAGGGCGAGAACCAACTTTTTCAAAGACGAGTAATTTCAGCGTCCACTAAACTTTTACTTATATAATAGACTGGGGATTGGACTCCATTTTCTTCCTTTACCAACACCCCACTGACAGCTTGCTCAGTGATAGAAAGATAAACATATAGCATCTCACCTGGTGTCGGTTTGGACAACAAGGGTGGTGTTGTCAATTAAAGTTTCAAATTGTTGAAGGCTTCTTCATGTTTTTTTGTCCAATCAAACCCATTATTCCTCCTCAACACGTCATAGAATAATTTGCACCTATCAGATGAATGCAAAATGAATATGTTTAATGCAGCCACCTATCTTGTCAGCCTTTGAACTTCTTTTACAGAGGTTGGTGACTTCAACTCAGATATTAGTTTAATTAGTCCAGGACTAAATTCAATTGCTCTCCTTGTCACCATATGACCTAGAAATTTCCCTGAAGATACGACAAATTTTCACTTAGCAGGTTCAACTTCATGTTGAATGTCCTGAGTATGTCAAATGCTTCTGTCATGTCCTTGACATGACTAACTGCATTTTTCGATTTGACCACCATGTCATCAATGTACACCTCCATCGTACAACCAACTTGGTCCTTGAACATTTTATTCACAAGTCATTGGAAAGTGGCACCTTTATTCCTTAATCTATATGGCATGGCCAAGTAACAATATATCCCCATGTGAGTCACAAAGGCTGTATTTCCTGAATCTGACGGGTGCATTTGAATTTGATTAAAGCCACTAGAGGCATCCAAGAACGTTAACAATTTGTATCCTACCATTGAATCAACCATGGTATCTATGTGTGGTAGGGGATACAGATCCTTAGGACATTCTTTATTCAAGTCCGTGTAGTCGACACAAACTCTCCACTTACCATTTTTCTTTTGTACTATCATGACATTGGCCAACCACTCGGGATAATTCATTTCTTTGATCATTCCAGCCTTCAACAATCTATCTACCTATTCATTGATGATTTTGTTTCGTTCTAGTCCAAACTTTATCCGTTTTTGTTAAAAAGGAATGTGATTTGGATCAACATTAAGTTTGTGTGTGATGATGTCAGGACTTATCCCTATTATGTCATCATGTTCCCATACAAATGCATCCAACCATTCTGTCAGGAACTCTACTAAATTTGACTCTATTTCAGGGGGCACGTCTTCACCCACCAACACCTTCTTTTCTCATGTCATCAAATTGATCTCTATCAACTTTTCTGGATTAGTCGACGTTATAATTGGTGTCTCTTTTCCCTTGGGTTATATTGTGGGTTTGAGGCAAGTCTTGTAGTGTTCTCTAGCAATAACTTGATCACCTCGAATTTGTTGTACCCCATAGTGTCGAGAACTATATCACTTGATGGTATGTTTATGGGATGGCCTTCAAATCATGTATCCAAGGTCTTCACATGATGATGTTGTATGTAGATTGGCCGTCAATGACCAAAAACTTTTGGAACAAGTTGACACCTTATGCATATGTTGGTAGATTTATTTCTTCAACTGTCCTTTTAGTCTCTCCACTAAAACCAACTAGTGTTGTTGACTTCTTTATCATGTCTGCCTCCGTCAAACCCATATGTTGCAGGGTTCCCAACATCATGATGTTTATTGCACTTCCATTGTCAACTAGAATTCTTCTGATGAGGCAATTCCTAATTGGTAATGAAATTACCAAACTCTCATATTGAGGTTCCAACACATGTTCCTAATCTGTTTCATCAAATCATATGATAGGCATGTCACAGTCAATAATGTCAGCCCTCGCAACTCATACTCTCATCTCTCTAGCCATTCTTTTGGCTTGTGAATAGGTGGCACCACATACTTCAGAACCTCCTGCAATGTAATTAATCACCCAGTGATGAGGAGGAGGTTGTGGTTATTTTGTAGGTGTCAACTCCTTCCTTTCATGTCCCTTCTGTACGTCCATAAATTCAGTCAAGTATCCCTTCTTGACTAGTACTTGGATTTCTCTTCTCAAAGAAACACAATCATAGGCTTTGTGTCCATAGTCAGCATGGAAATCACACCATAGTCTGGAATCTAGATTGACCTTGGGCTTGTTTGACTTTACAGGCCAATTAACGACATCACCCAATTTGTTGAACTCGTGAACCAAAGTAGATAGGCTGACGTTGAACTTGTAACTGTCAAATATTGGTGGCAGGTGGGGATCCTTTCTCCAATCCTTCAGACCCGGTAAGGAGTTGACACGTTGTACATCACGTCCATTCCTAGAGTATGGTTTGTAGTCTCTTACTTTTTGTATGGTCACCTTTCTATTTTGATAATAGTAATTGTCTTCATCTTCTCTCATGTCTTCATCTAATCTCACTTGTGCCATGGCTTTTGCCTCCACATCATCCATCATTTTACATGGGTACTTTGTTAACTCGTCGTATAAAGGTGAATCCCTTATTAGCCCCCTACGAAATGCTTCTATTGTCGTGGGACATCATAGTTTGTTATGGACACCTTCTCCTTATTAAACCTCATCAAGTAATCTCGTAGTGGTTCTCTATACCTTTGAACAATTCGGTATAGATCACTTGTAGTCTTCTCAAATTGCCTACTGCTTGAAAATTGTAAATTGAATCCATCTACTAAATCCGCAAATGACCCAATGCTTCCGTTAGATAATCCCACAAACCATTGAAGAGTTTTGCCTGTCAATGTAGAACCAAAACCTTTGTACATACATGGTCCTCGTAACTCTTTTAGTATGGGGACTGTAAACATTCGTTGTTTATATTGTGCAATGTGCTCTTGGGGATTTGCTGAGCCCTCATACATCTTCATATTTTGTACTGAGAATCGTTTTGGGATGTCCACAAGGGCTATGCTGTCATCAAATGGTTAATCTGCATAACTAGTAGGTTTACCCTTCTCTAATGGCTTTGAGATGCCAGGAATTCATTGGATTAACTCTCTCATTTCTGTAGCACTTTTTTGATAGATTCTGATGTAACACCATGTGATTTTGAGCTTTTATGCGTTGAATTTCTGCTAGACTTCTCCTTATCATTCTCACATTCATTGTTTATTTGGTTCATCGTAGTGTCCTTATTTCTGTTCACGTTTGTTGTTGGTTCCTCTGTCTCCTCTTGTCGATCGTCTCATTCTTCTTCATCCCAATTAAGATGTTGTATCACACTTGGTATTGACTTTTGTGATACACTTTTACTATTTGATTTCACCGTGGACAATTCATTCCTTAAATCCTCAGTCTCTGATCATAACGCATCCATGTCCGATTGTAATTTCTATATTGCAGAGATCATGTCATCGTTTCCATCGGGTTCACCTCGTTGGCTTGACGTTCCTCCACGTGGAAAATCTCATTCCATTGTAGTGTAGTGTATAGATTACTAGCTTATTTTCTCACAGACGGCGCCAACTGTTTATACCAGATTTTTGAAGGGTAAAAAGCTAATAATAATTAAATGTAATGTTAATAATGTGCAAAATGGAAAGTGAACTAAAATGACAAGAATAATTTGATAACGCGAAAAATCTCTTTGCAGGAGATAAAAACCGCGGGTGGGTAGAGTCCCAACCGAAATAATCCACTATAATGTTATTGATGTTGAGTACATGTTGATCAAATGTTTACAAGATAGAAATTTAGCAACTGACACTAGATAATATTTGAACTCGACAACATATACTAGTAAAATAGGTTTCTAGTTCTTAAGTTGGGTATTTGATGCAGAGTTCTATCATTTGTATAAATGATCTAGGTGATATCCATCTTCTTGATATTTATCTTAATTTTGTTGATAAGCCTCCTATTTTTCCATTGCTATCTTTCAGCCCACTCTTCTCTTCATAATCCTATTAGTTCGAATTGATAATTATCTTATCTCCTATTTTCTAGGGATGGTAGAGCTAATTGAAAATCAAGTCATTATCCTCATGTACCTGTCATGTCAGCACCTTCAGGTTTAACACCTTTTTGTTGACTAGGACATCAATCAAGTCTTGACATCTACTTATTCATGTAGACAGCTGAAAAAAGTGAGTGTCAACACATATCATCTATTGTTAGACTTGCGCTAATAATTTGTTTAATCTATTATGTAACACATCGGGTAAAATAGATGAACAATTAAAGAACACAATAATTTATAAGTAGTAAAGGAATATAAGACATTATTGACTTGTATATATAAGCACCTAGGTTTCACATCTTTACAGATAAAATCTCATTCTTTTAGAAAAGAAAAAAAGTAAAAACTATTGCAATTTCAGGTTCAAAGTCATATATGTCTTTATTTATACGTACGCATCTACAACAATAAATTTTGTAGTCATGTTGCTATATGATTATATTTCTGCTTTCTGCACTAAATCTCGATATGTTTTTTCTTTCCTGCTAAAGCTGTCATTCTTAGTCAAGAAATTATTATACCACATGGCAGAAAACTTGGGGATACGATCAAATGTGTGGGGATCGACATAGTATAATCTGAATCTCACATCATATCTGATGATGTTTAAATATTATGAAGATAGAGATCAATAATATTTAAACTCAATGGAGATTCTCTTTGTATTTATTTCTTTACTAATTGTCCAACCCCTTCTTTGTGGGATAAGGGGTCTTATTTATAGTAGTTAGAAAAGGGGTCCCATACTTGGGGAGAGAGTAAAGGTCCTATTGGGCCCTATGGGCCTTTACATAAAGGTAATATTATTACAATCTTCATGGGCTATTTACAATCTAGTTGGGCTATGACCTAATATTTGTCCCCTCCATTTTGTTTAAAAATCTTTAGATTTGTCTTTAATACTTTAGGCTATGTCTTTTTGTTGGGCTTGATGGTTGAGGATGTGCTAGTAATCATTATGCTTTTTTCCATACGTTTCTTAAAAAACATTTGCCGTGTAATATTGTGTCTATTGTCATAATTATTGTTCCAAAAAATTTCTTTCGCCGTTTTGCATTCCTGCGTTTCATTTTCCGAGCCATTTTGTAAAAGGAGTGATTATATTCACTATCATTGGACTCATCGAGGATTATTATCAACTATCGTCACCATTCCTCGTACTGCATTTGTACGTATCTCTTCCCCCTTTTCTCTTTCTTTCCTCACTATATTCACCATCTTTCTCTTATTATTTATCTATTCTATCAATCCCTAATAGTATAGGAATGTCGTCTTCTGATACGATTAGTGGCCATATTATCTTGTCTCCTATAAAAAATGGCGATGATGCCGGTAGTAGTAAGCGTCTTGGAAAAAGACCACTTTTTAAGGGTGAATCGAGTACCCATCCAATTAAGAAGCCTACAACAGAGGATGAACCTGAGTTAAATCTCGACCATCTGGAAATCCCTGATATTAGTGTTGAAGATTTTGAGTTTCTTGAAGAGGGGTCTGCCCTGCCCGAGCTAGAATTTAGCCCTCGAACTCTAGAGCGATGGACGTCAGTTATAAGGAATTCGTATGTTGAGGACCAGAAGCTATTTCGAGATAACTCATTTTATTATCATCCTAGTAAATATAATGTTTCCCCCACAAACATGAAATTGTTGAGAAAGTGTGTCGACTTTTTAGTAGATTATAGGTATCGGGTTCCGCAGCCTAAGGAGCGGGTCTAGATGATGCCCGACTTTGAAATGCAAGGGATTCCAATGCATTATTTCAAATTTGGGCTGAAATTGCCTATGCACCCGTTTCACTCTTATATTTATGATCATTTAGGTTGTGGTTTAGCTCAATTGTCACCAAACTCATTTGTTCAAGTGTCTGGTTTTATTGCTCATCGTGCGGAAATGCAGATTGAACCTTCTCTTTGTCTTTTCTTTTCTGCTTATCGTGCCAAGTACAGTGACAGTCTAGTATATCTTCATAGTCGGCCTAAGAGGCTGAAGTTCGTGTTGACAAAGTCATCCAATGCAGGATTCCATGAAAAGTGGTTTTTTTCCATGGGCCTGATGTTGAATTGTTCGAACCTTTTAGTGAGGTGTCCGCCAAGAAGATTGATTATCTCAATGGTTTGGAGCCATATGATAGGGAATTTTTATATCGTTTTTACAGTGCAGACACTTTATATGGCTATAAAAAGTTCTCTAATTCATCTATTTTAGATGGACATAACTGTGAGTCGTGTTGGTCTTCCTTTCATAATTGTCGTATTATAGACTTTTTATTTGATATGTTGTTGTGCATATATCTCCCTTATTTGTCTGATTTAGGCCTTACTTTTTGTAGTGGGTGGTCGTTCTCTTCAGCAAGTGCTAGAACACGGAGTTTAATCAGGCATGAGGAAAGCTACTTTTGCTAAGCTTAAGAAGTCGACTGGGAATCCAGGTGATAGCTCTGTTCTAGCATCTGTGCCTCGAACTATTGACTTTGAGGATGCTCGTGATTTGAAACGCAAAAAGTTGGACAAGGAGAGCCATTATCATTGTCACTTGTCTTGTCAATTAGAAGATGTTTTAGTTGTTGTGAAAGAAGGAAGTTCATCTATTATTCCTCATTTATCAAGTCCTAGCCTTGCCGTGGGTCGTTTGCTATCCGACTATCCACCAATCATCCAATTGCGACCTCGTATCGTGATGAAGGTAGATTCATCTGAGCGTTAGTGTGCTGGGAGTCATCCGGCCATCCAAACTCTCCAAGTTTTTAAACTTCCCCAAGAGGGTAGTGGGTATGTTGGTCGTTCTCGCACTGACATTACAAACTTGGACCGAGCATAGATAGGTTGAGTAAGTTTTATTAACCCTCTGTTATTTTTTTTTGTCGTACAGTTTTTGGCAGATTTTTTTTAATGTACGTTGTTGCTTGATGCAGGTTATGTCTGATTATGTTATGATTATCGATGCCTATAAGGCAGAAAGAAATGCAACGTAGATGGAAAAAAGTTTCGAAGAAGGAAATATTGATTTAACTCAAGCTAACAAGAAGATTTGTGAACTAGATCAGACCATAACGTCTTTGACTGAAGTCAAAAAACATGCTGAAAGTGCTGTTACCCAGGCCCAGTCTTCTTTTGAGCGTGAATTGTATACCCATAAAGATCGTTTCGTTGAGCTTGAGAATGATGTGAAGAAACTACAGAAGGATCTTGATGAAGCTAAATTGACATATGAAAAGATGAAAAGTGAAAATAGCGTTTTGCGCGAGACTAATGTGCGGTTGAATGATCATGTCGAGCTTCTTCAAGAAGAGGTTGGCAAAAGAGTGACATATATGGCATCGACTATTAAGGACGAGTACATGGGTCTTCATGCTCGCCTATCGGTGTTAGGAATCGAACTTATTGGTCACTCCTTCGATGATTTTTGTGCAGATATCGAAATCGAGGATGAGGAGACCGAACCGGATCATAACGAATCAATTGTGAAGGATCGTGCATCCGATGTTCCTGCTGATGACCCAAGTACCCTACCCAAAGAGCCAGAGAATTCGGTGAATGCCTCGTGAGCAATGTATTTGACGAACATTTACTTTTGTGTTTTTATCTTGATTTTCATATCGCGTGGATAATTGGTCGAGTTTGACCTAAAAGTTGATTCTACGGGCGTTTATAGACCTGGGATAATTTTATGCTTTTATTAAATATGCATGCTTTATGAATGAGAATTTTGTTTTTAGTGAAAATTATGTAAGAATTTAAAACTTTAGAAAGTAAGATTTGATCATGTAAGAAATTAAAGTAAGTTTTGATATGATAAGAGACATGCTAAAAGAACTTATGTTTTATGCCAGTTGAAATATATCAGAAAATAAAAATGAATAAAAATAGACAATAGAGTTGAGCAAAAGTACTTCAAATATTTCATTAATAAACTTCATTACATGATCGGAGCATTTGGAATGCCATGTGTTTGATCCTGCGTTTGATCCTGGTTATTATGCCTTGATTGAACAATAAGTTAATTATGGCTCTTATTAGGGATTGTGGTATTATCAATGTAATCAACTAATATTTACTTAGATTAATTAATTGTTAACTAAGTAAAATATACTGTCATATACAGTTTGACAGTATGTATACAATGTCACTTGTAATAAGAATGCACAAATAGTCAAGTAGGTGACAGTAAGTATCAATAGTTACTGTCATGTGTAAATGAAATAAATAATCCATGAAGTAGAAGTTCACAAAGTGTTCATGCAAAGCATAGATCAAATCTTCGACAATAACATTTTACATCCTGGAGCTTATGACAGCACATTCAAGTGACAACAACTTTTAGAACAGACGACAACAACTATTCCTTGACAGTAATCTTGGCGGAGAATGAAGATTCTATGACAGCAAGTTTCACTGACAGCAACTATCCCGTGACAGTAAACTTGGTGGAGATTGAAGAATCAAGACAGTTTGTTTTCTGACAGTAGCTTTGGCGGGGAGAGTTGACAACATGTTTGGCGGAATGATCAACAACATATTTGGTGGAATAGTTGACAGTACCTTTGGACGACAACATGATCCCGACAATAAAGTATGTGGTAACAAAGATGCTGTCACCAAAGTGAAGCTAAAGGTTGACAATAACTTTTAGTGAAGCTGACAGTCTGTTTCAAGTAGCAGACTAGGTAAAGTCAATTCACAGATTGATCTTGACATTTCTACTTAGTCTATCAAGTCTACAACTGCAACTTGAGAAAAAACAAGCATAAAGGTGAAGCGTGCTCATGGTGTCAAGAATGTCAAATCCTCACAGAGTACCTTTATTTAAATTTGGAATGAAGACAAGACTTGAGAAGAAAGAGTGAGATTTCTATTTCGAGTATTGTCCAGGAAACAAGGGATAGTGTACTTGTAAGTGAGATAAGTGTTTTAGTTTAAATACACATATCTCACAAACACTTTCTCTAACACACAGGCAAATCAGCTTAACTTTTCTCAAGCATAAAAACACTAGCAATCTCTTGTTATTGTGTCTATTGAAGCTGGAAATATTTTCCAGTCAGTTGGAGCAACAAAAATTAATGAAGTTAATTTTTGAAGTAAAACACTGTGTGTCTTCAGTTTGCTTGTTGTTTGCATTATAACTTAATATCATTGCTTTTGTTTGTTGTTAGCAAAAAGTGATAAAATTATTAAGTTGCATTCAACCCCCCCCCCTTCTG
>QRFB01006146.1:7152-26599 GCA_008931105.1 Oenanthe javanica | reverse complement strand
ATATATATAATTTACTTATTATAATATGGGCTCTAACTATATATATTTATATTGATTAAAATTTTACTTTTTAGGTCCAATTATATATTTATTATAACACGAGTCCAAATTATAACATATTTATATTAAATATAATAAATTTATATAAAATAGGAGAACATATAATATTAACATAAATTCTTAATATTATAAAATTTTATATTAAATGTCAATAAAAAATTAATTTTCTTAAATATTAATTATCTCGTACTTCACACGAGTTATAACCTTGTCAATTTTAATTTTTAAAACACCAAAAGAAGTGTACAGACTAAAAATAATTCTTCTCGTACATATATAATCTATTGCAACCTATAAATTCAAAATTATATAAAAAATAAAATCCGTGATAAAATTATTATTATTAGAATTGTATTCATAATTTAATTATATAAAAAATAATTTCAAATAATAAAAAGAAATCAATTTTAACGGTTTTTATTCAAAATTAATGGAATGATTAAAATAAAAAATATATATAACATTAATGGTTATAATTAAAAAATATTTAGTTGAGTGATAGATTTTAAAAGGGTTAAATGGCTTATTCATGATCAAACTCACACTCACCTTGCAAGTGGGTCACTGAACTCAAAAAACTTGCAGTTGAATAACTGAACTAATATAAACTTGCAATCGACTAACTGAATTAATATAAGCTTGTAATCAACTAACTGAACTGATCCTCAACTTGCAACTGGGTAATCGAAGTCAAAAAGTTATAAAATATCACATATTTTCATTTATAGAGTGTTGTAGGGAGAACAGTAATTTCAGAATCTGAATCCAAAATTTTGAATCTGTATCCGAATCTGAGATAATCGGAAAAAATATATATATAATAATTATATATATCTTATTAAAAATATATTAGTTAATAAATAAATAAATATGTATATATTATAAATTGAACATAAGAATATATATATATATATATATATTATATTTTTCTACATAATATATATATATTAGGATTCGGATATTATCGGATACGAATATGCCCATATCCATATTCGTATCTGAATCCGACTATTCAGATACGAATAATATTCGCTTTATTTCAAATACGGATAATATTCGATTTATTTCGAATACAGATATAGATATTTCGAACGGATATCAGATATTTCAAATTTTTTAACACCCTACATTTTTGTATGTTATAAGTTTATTTTTGTTTAGTACCTCAGTTGCAAGTTTATTTTTTTTTCAGTAATCCAGTTGCAAGTTTTTATTAATCTAGGAATGTAAATGCAAGTTGGGGTTGAGTTCAGTTTTGGAAGTTGTAAGTTCGGTTTTTATTTTGTTAGTGATGTTAACGACAGTTACCCAAATGCAAGTTTTAATTACTTGAATTATGTCAATGCAAGGTTTTTGAGTTCAGTGACTCACTTGCAAGTTTAGTACGAGTTTTATTATGAATAAATCATTTAACCCGATTTTAAAAAAACTAGTTAGATGGGAAAAAATCTATTTCCCCGGGAGAGAGACGCCAGAAAATATCTATACAATAAAGTTAAACGTGGAAGAGTGAAACCTCCCGGCGCATAAGTGACCTCCAGAACATTCTCGCCTCTTATTTCTGATGGCTTACAAGTTACAACTACTCACAATTTTACTAAAAAAATATACCCCGCAACTTGCATACAATATTGATTATACACACAGTAACCGACTTTCTTTATTTCTCTGCTCTGCACAATTTATCTATCTTCGTTGCACAATAATTTCGTTGCGACTCGTATCTATAAAGTCATATATAATTTTTCCGATGGAGGGTTCTGATCAGTTGGTGACGGAAAATTATTACACAGTTCTTGGCCTCTGTTCTAACTCGTCAACTCAAGATATTCGACGTGCTTATCGTAAACTAGCCATGGTATATAAATTTTAATGTCTGTGTTATTTTGTTTTGTTACTTTTGCGTTAACTAGATTATTTGTTTTTCTTGTATTAAATATTTTGTGATCGAACCCTGGTAAAGTAAATTTTATTTTGTTGAACATGCAGCAATGGCATCCAGATAAATGGACAAAATCACCTGAACTTTGTGGTGTAGCCAAGCGCAAATTTCAACAAATTCAAGAAGCTTAATCAGGTATATATTACACTATATATTATGTACATTTTTTATGGTAGAATGTGTGTGTAAATTTATATATGGTTTTTAACTTTGTAAGTATCTAGGTGCTTGTTTAGTTATGTATTCTATTTAATTTGTGTAGTGTTATCGGATTCGAAGAAGCGGAAGATGTATGATGTAGGGTTGTATGATCCTGACAAGGAAGAGGATGAGGTGTGTTATAATTCTAGTGTTTTTTATTTTATCCCCTGTTTTTTGGTTTTGTTTATGTACTGGATTGTAACATAATTTTGAAATAATTTTCAGGGGTTTGCCGATTTTGTAGAAGAAAGGGCATCTCTTATTGACAAGACTAGAAGAGAGGTATGTTCTCACTTAAGATCTTCAGTTTGTGATTGTTTAGCATGTATCATAGATATTCATTTTTCCAAGATGGTCTGTTTCAGTAGTCTGTTTATATTGTATCCCATTGTTAATCTTACGTAACATGTTAAAATT
The DNA here is from genome assembly GCA_008931105.1 of Oenanthe javanica. Taxonomy (NCBI): domain Eukaryota; kingdom Viridiplantae; phylum Streptophyta; class Magnoliopsida; order Apiales; family Apiaceae; genus Oenanthe; species Oenanthe javanica. Next base: position 23,979 of record QRFB01006146.1, on the reverse strand, counting down.
TCAATTAAATTGAGGTAGACTAGAAGGGATCCGAACTGAGATGGAATAACTTGATTATATTTTATAAAAAGTAACGAGGAAAAAAGTTTGTAACTAGCCTTTTTAGCATAATATGATGGTAATTGCTCATTTCCCATTTTAGCATCCGCATAACATATTTACAACTGCTTAATGTATTTAAAATATTAGCAACTATAAACGCAGCAGAAATCTGTGATTGTTTAATGGATTTTGGTTTGATTTATTTGTTTGCCACATAACTTGGGTTGAGTTACACCAAATGCGTTAGGCCAAAATGCGGGTTGGTATTGTAATAATTACGAAGAAATACTGAAAATTTAAATTCAGGTNAAAGTAGTACATAGTTGTCCTTGCTGGATACTTAGCAAATGCCTTACTAGTAGGCTGCTAGAAGTCATATTTGTTTGCTACACCTTTGTTGACCGATACTATTCTATTTCCTTTTATGTGATTTTTTATGCAATGAAAAGGGATATCTTTATTATAATTCAAAAAATGATCACGACGTCGGGGTTTTGAAAGTTAAGCATTATGAGTGGTGTAGATTCATATGTACTGATTATAGCTAATGAATATCATTATTCAATATTCAGGAAAGACAATACAGCATGGAGGAACTACAGATTATGTTTTGGGACATGGCACGTAGTTTTGAGATTCAAGAATTGTCTACTACTACGCAGCAACAGGAGTGTTGGTTCAATAATCCACCGCAGCAGGTGTTAGATTATGAGTCTTCTCAGTGGTTTTGTTGGGAGTTGCTTATGGATGATACGAAAAGGACCTCAAAAAGGGCTCGAACGACATAAATTATGTTTACAATTATCGAACCTTGAGACGTATGAAACAAGCCACTTGTCAGATCAAACTTGCAATTTTATCAAGTGGCCCATCTCTATACATAACTGGTAGTCCAGAGCAGTCACACTAACTGCCCGTTGGAATAATCAGCAAGAAGGGAAAGAATTGGAGCTTAAGTAAAGGAAGCTGAATCCATGTGCTTAATGATGCTAAATGACAGTTGGTGTATGTAGCTTGTTCTCTTTGAAGCTGTAATGGCATTAGATGCTACTATAAAAGTGAATTTGTATCGAGTAATTCCACGTGTGGAAGTAAATTTTGTTTCTGTTATTCTTCTAACGTTATATCCGTTCGTGTGCTTGTTGTTAGAAAATGAAAAGTTTAAGACATATTTTATATATGTTCTTGATGTAATTTTTGGAAACTAATTAATGGAAGTTGTTCATTGTTGTGAGGACTTAAACTTTTATGTTTGGATCTAAGACATTTTCTTAATGTAATCCATAGATAAATTGAGTTGAAATTGCTAGCTTGAAATGAGTTAAATGTGATTGTCTCACATAGAGAATGTAATATGGGTGTGAGTGCTTTATATGCATATATGTGCGAGAGTAGTGTCAACTACTAAGGCATGTGAGTGTGCATGGTGTAATTGTGTGCCCTCGCGCGCGCACGCGCGCCGTCTCACCTAGGCAACCTGGGCGAGGAGTTTTATTACATTATTAATTAAATTAATATTCTGTGACTAATTAGAGTTTGAGCTGGGTCAGAGTTTATTTTTAATAAACTCTGATGGACTAGACTAGCTCATCAGAGTTTAACAAAAACTCTGATGGTCAGATCAGAGTTTATATATTCTGTAACTGATCAGAGTTTACAAATAGCTGAGTCAGAGTTTATTAATAAACTCTAGTGAACTAGCTCATCAGAGTTTAACAAACTCTGATGGTCAGGTCAGAGTTTATAAAATCTGATGAAATTGTTGGTCAGAGTTTATAAATTCTGATGGGCCTAATCAGACTTTAGTTAAACTCTAATGGTTGTTACGAATTTACTGATTCTGAAATATATTTTATTAAAGTCAGAATAATTATTTTAATTAATATTTTATCTGCTGTTACGTTTTATTGTATTATATATACAGAAAAACGTTGGAGATAAAGGGGAAAACAAGTGACAATTTTGAGAAAACCCTAGCAGTCATACTCTGTATCTTCTATACACGCATTCATATAGATTATACATAGATTTTCTGGATGAACTAGGTGCAGGTCATTGTTGAGTGCTATGTATCTGTGGACGAAGTACTCTGTGTTGTTTTATCCTGTAAGTGATATTGCTGCAACCCAACACAGCGTAGTGGGGTAATAATCTCTTCAAGAACAGTCAAGACTTCTTGCAAGGCTTGACGACTCAGGAGTTCTTTTGGTTCTATCAATGTATGCTTAAAGTTTATGTTAGAGCTAAGTTTTCTTCTTCTTTTTTTCTCTTGTCTTTGCGGTTACTGATTTATATATATTGTTTCTACCTTCGTGTTTTGTTTTGTTAATTGGTTTAATATGTATGTTCTTATTAAATTGTTTATATAACTGCCTTATTGTGCGTTTAGTTTTTAATTACACCCAACACTTGTGTGGCCACGAATTTCAAGGTTAAATTGGGTGTTGATTATGAATACCTATGATTAACCTTTTAAACAAGGTTAGTGTTATTTTTCTTATGGATTTGGGGCGGAATTGTGGCACTAACCATGTTTTTATTTAGGATTGTGTAGGTAGATTCTTTACAGCAAATGGTCAGCCTGGAGAAGAAACTAAGTTTTAAGATAAGTTTTTGATCAATATTATACACTTTGTTTTTAGCCGTTAGCGGATTGAATTAACTGTTTTGACTAATTGATTGAATTAGTTATTTTAGTTAATGGATTGAATTAACTGATTTTGATAAATAACTGTTGAATTAGTTGTTTGTATTTTAAATATATACATGACAATCATCTAATTGAAAAGGGGGTGTTGGTCCTATGTGACACAATTTCTATACAAAATGCCAAAATGACACAGGATTAGAAAATTGTCTGAAATAACACCTAGAAACGCTAGATCATCTAGCATTTAGCCAAAAGACACAAAATGCTAGATCATTTGACGTTTGGGCATAGTTTTAAAAAAAAATCTCAAACGCAAGACAATCTAGCATCTAGGAGCCCTAAACGCTAAATAGTCTGACGTCTGGGGACCCTAAACGTTACTTGAAGTTGGGTTTTATGCTAGAACGTGGGATAATGTCACGTTTTTCTCAAAATTTTTACAAAAAAATAAAAACAAAAACGCTAGTTAATGTTAAGTTTTAAAAAAAATTAAGCTTAATATTTCTAAAATTTAAACTCAATTAGGGAATTAATGAACCCTAAAATAGTAAAAACGGTTAAATTAAGGTCCTAACTTTAATTAGGATTTAGGGTCTTGGGTTTAGGGCTAAATTAGGGTCTTAACTTTAATTAGGATTTAGGATTTAGGGTTTAGGGTCTAGGGTTTAGGGCCTAAACCCTAAAATGTTGAACATTTTGTTACAGGCTTATATACTTAACTTTTAATTTAAGTTTAATATTTCTAAAACCTAAATCAATTAAGAAATTAATGAATTAATGAATTCTAAAATATTAAAAACAGTTAAATTACGGTCCTAACTTTAATTAGGTTTTAGGGGCTTAAAGGCCCTAAACCCTAAATCGGTGAACATTCTATTACAGATTTATAAATTCAAATACTTAACTTTTAATTTAAGTTTAATATTTCTAAAACCCAATTAGGGAATTGATGAATCCTAAAGTATTAAAAACGGTTAAATTAGGTGTGTTTAGTTTTGGGTTGTATTATTATTATTATTTTATTATGAGTAAAAGCAAAAAAAATGTAAACACTACACGATGTAGTGTTTAGGGCTAAAAAAATTGTAAATGTTACACAATATAGCGTGTAGGGTAAAAATAACAAGACGCTACTCTATATAGCGTCTCCGGGTGCCATTTTGAGTCATCTCCCCCGATAGTGTCATTTTGGGCATTTAAGTTAAAAATAGTGTCATATTAAGCCTTTTCTCTTGAAAAAGCTCCTTTAAATAGTTATTTAAAAATTAATTTATTGATTCTAAACTACTATTTCAATCCGTTAATTATCAAAGATTAATATTAGAATATTTATCTGGTCAAACCTCTCATTTAGTTCAAAATTCTAATTTTATCTCAAAACTCTAATTTCCGATCATAATAATGAGTAAAAGTGGCATAATGTTAAGTATGGTGGAAGTTGTTGGATAATATGGTCAAGAAGCATATGGGACGGAGGTGGTTAAGCTTTTCAATCCATGCATATAAATTCTTTTTCTTTACGTACTCATCTGACTCCTATACTATTTGTGTGACTGTGTGTCACTTTATGATTGTGCCCTGTTTCATCCTTCCTTCCTCTGTCCGTATATCTAGGCTCATCTGTTGCTGGCACCTCTTATCTAGTTATCTGTTTTACCAAGATTTTTATTATAGTGGGAAAAAAAAAAGGCTTCTCAGAACACCCCGGAATAGTAATAGTATAAACTTAATCACTTTTGTCATTTCGCAGGTGAGCTAAATGTATACCATTCCTCACTTCCTCCTAACATCGTACTATTATCTTTCTTTATTTCATATCAATCATCATTCAACAATTTCTTCGCTAACCCATAAGATAGATAGTATATACTGTATATTATTACACAGGTTTGTGTACATTGTACAAATATATACCCTTTACNCCACGGGCTTCCACTACCAAGTACCAACTCGTTTGACACAGTTGGCTTTGTAATAGAGTGTCACTGATAGTTAGATGTTGATCGCGCTTGTTGTCAAATGTGGAATATATAGAGTATAGACTTGGCTACCTAGCAATGGCACTCTCTTTTTCCATGTCTTATCCTCTGTCTTTCATTCTCATTCTCTTGGGAAAGAAGCATAAAACCTAGCAAAGAGCCAAAGACCAGAGAGGGCAGCTGGTCGATCGTGAGGCATCCTGATTTCCCGAGTTTCAAACAATCATACATATATTTCCAAATTATATAATATTATTTTTGTTAACATGCATTTCATTTCAAATGATAAATTTAAAATAACATAAATTGAGTTGTCATTTCAAAATTTTAAATTTATACCAGTATTTCAATCTAAATTCTTTTAATTATCTAAACATGTTATTTCAACAACTCAAATGAAACTTAAATTTCCCAACGGGCCATCATGTATTTTAATTCATATTTACCAAAATTTATCAGTTTCAGGCACGGACTCGGAAAAGCCGGCGAGTCGAGCATTATTCGTTTTTAAAAGAATCATGATTTATACATACTAGTATGTGGGCCCGTTTCGCGTGGCGTATATAAAATATTACAATTTATATTCATTTATTGAATTGTAATTATTGTTTAACGATTATAATTAGTAATATTGACGGCATAAGATGGAGGAACTTATATTTAATTATTAAGTTATATTATATTAATTGTTGACTAACTTCACTTAACATCATTAATCATCATTAATAAAATTTGCTTGAATTTTTCATATATGAAGAATAAACATTAAAAGAGTTTTTTTATACAAATTATACATTAAGTAAACTTATTTAAATATATAAATAGTTTTGAACTTATAATTANTGGAATATATAGAGTATAGACTTGGCTACCTAGCAATGGCACTCTCTTTTTCCATGTCTTATCCTCTGTCTTTCATTCTCATTCTCTTGGGAAAGAAGCATAAAACCTAGCAAAGAGCCAAAGACCAGAGAGGGCAGCTGGTCGATCGTGAGGCATCCTGATTTCCCGAGTTTCAAACAATCATACATATATTTCCAAATTATATAATATTATTTTTGTTAACATGCATTTCATTTCAAATGATAAATTTAAAATAACATAAATTGAGTTGTCATTTCAAAATTTTAAATTTATACCAGTATTTCAATCTAAATTCTTTTAATTATCTAAACATGTTATTTCAACAACTCAAATGAAACTTAAATTTCCCAACGGGCCATCATGTATTTTAATTCATATTTACCAAAATTTATCAGTTTCAGGCACGGACTCGGAAAAGCCGGCGAGTCGAGCATTATTCGTTTTTAAAAGAATCATGATTTATACATACTAGTATGTGGGCCCGTTTCGCGTGGCGTATATAAAATATTACAATTTATATTCATTTATTGAATTGTAATTATTGTTTAACGATTATAATTAGTAATATTGACGGCATAAGATGGAGGAACTTATATTTAATTATTAAGTTATATTATATTAATTGTTGACTAACTTCACTTAACATCATTAATCATCATTAATAAAATTTGCTTGAATTTTTCATATATGAAGAATAAACATTAAAAGAGTTTTTTTATACAAATTATACATTAAGTAAACTTATTTAAATATATAAATAGTTTTGAACTTATAATTATACAATACTATTTATAATATTTTTAAATTATATGAAACCGTTAAAATAATAACAAAATTAATTAGTTTTGATAAATTTTTATATCATATACTGGTTTGTTAACAGTGAGTGTACATTATTATAAATATCTCAATTTGGCTCAATTCTATTTTTTGATATATTATTTGATTTTTAATTTTTGAAATTGTATATGTAATTTTATATCTCGATCTGGTTTCTTCTTTTTTTATTTTTTTGTTGAACTAAAGATGGTAATATTTTTTATTGCAATAGCTTTTGTAAATATTATTGGCAATTTGAAATCAATTGTAATGTCATTGACAAATTTTTATAGAAAGTTGTATCCACTACTGTACAACATTGAAAAAGTAAAAAATATTAATGAGTTGTGTCATAAAAGAGTAGTTGAAATATTATTATATTATATTTAATTTGATGAACCCAAAAAAGGTAACATATGCTATACGCTTTCATTGTTTATCCTAATTTGTACCATGTCCAAACCCATTCCAAGCGGCGGCGGCAATCTCTTTCCCTTTCACCGACTTCTCGCACGGGTGAGTAGCAGTTATAGGTGTAAACAATTAGTAAGTTTCTTTCCTTGTTTGTTCATTAGTACTTGATTTCATATTAGTAACTTCTTGTTTAGTCCTGATATGTTTTAGTAGTTTGTATTGAAACAGGATTATTGATAAATGATTGTTGAAGATAATGAAATCAAATTTATATGTTCAAATTATCATTACTATTCGGATGGGAGATTGGTAAATCTGTAAACAATACTTGTTATATTAACCTTTTTAGTGTGCATGTTTTGATTTCGTTATTCTTAAATATAGACTTGTTCCATATTGTTTATATGCCATGCAGGAATTGCCGCATTATTTCTTTATGAAATACCAATCTACTTTATCCGATAAACTGTTTCTGCATGTTCCTTCTATTCTCATATGGGATGGTACCTTTGATAAATGATCTAGGTCAATTTTAGGTTTAAAAGACATGATGGTGTATCATAACATCAGGTCATATCATGTGGTCATGCTAACATATATGGGCAGATGCTTATTTAGGGTTCAGATTTTTAATCCATATGGGGTGTAAATAAACTATGGTAGTGATCGTAAAAGTCATACTGCAAATCGTGATGATCTCGTCATGAGTAATGACGAAATTCGCTAAACATTTACAAGTTTCTGTTACAATGTTTGCAATAGCTTTTCTGGAATGTTTGACTTGGTTGTTGATGGCAACCATTTGGTGGAGAAATCAGATGTGAAGGTATATGAATTTTGTCATGTTCTTTCAATTTTAATGTTGTTGTTTGGGAATGCAAGTGCTATCAATGATGGACTACCAGAAGCTGCAGCTTTGTAATGAAATTGACAACTTGAAAATTGGTTATCATTGTACCCAGTGGACCGTTAAAATGAAATGGGTGAATAATGAGGTTTTTTATAAAGGTTGGTTTGAGCTTGTTAAGGCTAACAATTTGGTGCCGGGAGATCTGGTTGTCTTCATTGAAACTCGATCGGCCAATAAGTTCAAAGTGTTAATTTTTCCTCGTAGTTTGTTTGTTGATGAGGACAGTGAAGAAGGTATTGCTCTGTATATAAAGCACTATATTTATTAATTTTCAGTCATATGTCTTATTTTTTTCCCACTTCATTTATTTTGTAGGTTTTGTTGACAAAATGTTAGCGCCAAAATTTTTGAAGCTAACAAATACAATGGATTTGAGAACTGGAGAATTGGTAAAGTTCTTAAACATTAACATATATGTCATTGGTTGAACTATTTTTTGTGCTTTGTACTTTTCATTTCATTTCAATTAATTTAATTTTCATATTTATGTCACTGAATGGATTATCCAGGAAATATCGCTTGTTTTTACTGAGAAATATGGGCAATCTCTTGAAAGTAATGTGGAAGTTTTAATTGGTGGTGAAGAATGTTATACTTTCAAATATTCTTCAATGGAAAGGAGGTTGTATAATCTAGACATTTTTTTGTGGAGTATAAGATCCTGCAGAATTATTTCATACTTTTTGAATATGTTGGTGGATCCAAATTTGAGTTGTCTGTTTTTGATGGAAATTTCATGCTATTAAAAAGGCAACATAGTAGTACTTCCAGGTTGGAAAACTTCACTAATCCACCATATGGAAGTTACTTCATAGCCTTAATAGATTTAAGCATTGAACTTGTAAAAAGTTTGTGTGTACAGCAACAGGTAATTAAGTATTCAAAATATATGTTCATAATAATAATATAAATACTCCTTATCACCTTGAAATTATACTATTTGATAAGAATGCGGGTAATTATGTGTTGATCTTAATTTATTTTGTCAGCCACGGTAGTTAGATATTTTTCTCCTCTATTTAAAATGTGTACAACAACAGGTCATACATTGAAAAAAAGTAGTGATTGAAAAAGTTAATTTATATGTTTACTTTTGAATGCAGTGTTGTCCATTGAATAGCATGCTCCATCAAATTCAAAGGAAGCTACCTCCGAATCAAGTGATGAATATCTTCAAATTTTTGATGTGGACTCTGACAGTTCATCTCATATGAGCATTGATACATCTTCCTCCTCATCTGGTACTAATAGTTTAGGAATTTTAAGTTACTTGCATAGTATTTCCTTTAATTAACAGCAATGGATATTTTTTTGCTATGTAGATGATGAGGAAGATGTTGTCAATGACCATCTTAATCATTCTTTTCATATAAGACTGAAGGAATCTCATGTTGATCATAGGAGTCATGGAGCGGTGAGTTATTAATATTTAAATGCAACATTGTTATATCTAATATTAATAATATCATAAACCATAAAATCAAGTTTGCCTATTTTTATTCCTTCTAATAGTACTTTTTTCTAATGCAGTACATCCCAAAAGGGTTAATTGAGGTTTATAGCAGTTGGAAAAGGAGAACATGAGTTGTACTTGGGTATAATGGTCTACAATGGAATGCGGAAGTCATTAGATCTCCAACGTACTGCAGATTCGCTATTGGATGGGATGAATTTATGTTTGAGAACAAATTTGTGGTTGGTGATGAGTTGATCTTTGAATATGTTGGAGATCTAACTTTCGATGTTAGGAAGATACGTTCGACATAATGGTTAAAGAAGTTTGTTGCAGACTTATGATTTGGAATTTAATAGACTTATTTTATTAAAATGGGCCTGTATCAAAATTGATCAGTATTTGTGGGTTTTGTAATGGAAATATGGTATGTTGCAATTTAGAATTTTGCTCTGAATTGAGCTTCAAACTTATTGTGTTTTAACTATTATCAGTGTTTATTGAATGGGAAATGCTTTGTGTTGGTATTATAAAATTGTTTTGAATGATATATTGACTTTATGAAAGTAGATTAATTACACCTTATGAAAATATAGTAATGCAGAATTCAATGATCTATTCACTTATAAGAATATAGTGATTAAAAAGATATATTTTTTATTTGATTAATTTTTGTATATTGATTGACATCTGAATCTTACTCTTATTTTAATGTGATGGTTTGTCCTATTATTAGATGATGAAAAAGAAAATAACCAACTGAATCTTAATTTTGATGTAATACTCAAAATATCTCATGTTGATAAAAGAGATCATGGTGTGGTAAGTTTATACTCTAATTTTAATAATGTCATAGTAAAAAATAAAATGATTAAAGCCTACAAAATGGAGTAACTATAATTTTTCCTTTTGCAGTACATACCAAATAGTTTGTCAGAAGTTTATGACAGGTGGGGGAGTAGAAAAGAGGTGACACTTATCTATCTTGATACTAAATGGATTGTGGAAGTCATACACAAACCAAGCTATTATAGAGTAGGGTTTGGATGGGATGAATTTACACTTGCAAACAGCTTCTCTGTTGAGGATGCGCTGCAGTTTCAATATATGGGAGACGTTACTTTTCAAGTAACCAAAATGAATTCGAATTATAGTAACAGACTCCCACAGCAGAATTATGATCTAAGACTTGTTTAATTATTAATCAATGTTTGAATTACGTTTGAGACTTGGTTGTTTAAATGGTGTATTGGTACTAAAAATGATTAGTTTATTGTTATGTAATTGCAGTCGCTATCTAATTATTTTGAAGGTTTACTTTTATTATAATAATGTAATATTTGATGTTTGGTATATATTGACGTTGTAAGGACTGTGTTATCTATTTTATGTGAATCATACATTATCTACTTAGCTGGATATAACTTACCGGTTATATTATAATTTCATTAAAAAGTCTACAAATAGTAGCATCTACAATTGCAAATAGGAACTTAATACGAAATTAGTAAGCAACAAACACATAAATGACCATCTATTCTAACAGTAAAGTGTCATTGAATGATTTTCTGATTCTTAGCGTCTTCTCGGTTGTTCTTGGACATTGAATCTAGATGGTAAGTCGATACTGAAGGCTGTATTGATAGAGTCGTATATTAGTCCAATGCTTTGAAAATTAGAAAATTGGTGTCATTCACATACTATAAAAAACCAATATAGAGACATTGTTGTTATTACCTCACAATAGGATTCTTGGACTGGTTTGGGAAAATAGGAATAATCATTTTTATTATTAACACATATCTTGCCATTTCTGTTTACTTTCTTCTTTTCATCTTTGTTGCCTATTTCAGTTTTAATCTATTTCTTAGGTTCTTCAATTTTTACAGATTTCTTAGGCAACTTTTGTTTACTTTCTTCCTCTTTCTTTTGATCTTCAGCAAGAATTTCTTTTTTCATTAAGATCTGTTCTTCATCTAGGGGTTCGATGACAAACTTCTTGTATAGGGGCTTAGGGACATTTTTTAATACATGTAGAATGTCTTGCTTCACAGGACTTTCCTCAGCAATTGATTCCTCATGTCTCTTTCCTGCCTTTTTATCATAGTCAAATTTTATTCCAGTTTTTTGACATATGACATGTTTATCTATTGCCTCTTAACAAGATTAGTAGATTTTTTATAAGTCTGAAGTTTTAATCTAACTCAGAAATTTTATTCCTTAGAGCAGTTTCTACTTCTTGATTGCATTTGTCTCTATTCTGCAGATATTCTATCTTCTGTTTCAGATCTTCTAAGTTAACACATGCAAGCTCTAGTTCTTCATTTCTAGTTTCTAGCATTTTATTCTTTAGAACTAGTTTAGCATTTTCTCCTTCATATGCTAGCATGATTGTGTGAATGTTAAACATTTCTACGCTTAGATCTTCTACAGTTTTCTTGTAATCAGAATTAGACATGTCAACTGTAGAAAGAAATGATACCTTTGATGACTGAGGTGATGCCTCTGAAGAGTCTTCCATTAGTGCAACATTTCCATATGTCTCTTCTTCATCATTATCTGAGTCATCCCAACTCTTTCCCTCGGCTATATAAGCCCTGCCCTAATGCTTCTTCACCAGTGCATCATACTTTTGCTTGAGTTCATCATACGACTCCTTTCTTTCATTTCCTTGCTTAGGCTTTCGTCATTCTGTAGCAAAATGTTTGGGTTCATCACAGTTGTACCACTTGAACTTAATGCGGTCTACCATTCCCGTCTTATAACCTCCTTTGTTGTAAGACCATGAAGACGAACTACCTCGGTTGTTGTTTCTGAAGCTGGAACCACTGTAACTGGTGTTACTCTTGAATTTGTACTTAGGGTTCCTTCTAAACCTGAGGTTCTTGAACTTCCCTGTCATATAGGCAATTGTCTTATTTTCCAACTGTTCAAGTTCTTCCATTGAGTAGAAGTCATCTTCATCACCTGGTTGAGTATTTTCTGTAAATTCAGCTTCTATAATTTCTTCTTTCTCAACTACAGGCTTCACTGTGTTGGTCTCTATAACAGCAAAATCTTTGGCTACAAGTGTTGTAGTTTTTAACAGTGCTGTATTTTTACTATCCACTATTCCTGAATCATAAATGATGTGTCTTTGCTCTTGCTCCATTTCATGAGTTTTGAGCTTTCCATATAGAATTTCAATGGACATTTCATTTATGTCACTTCTTTCTCTGATGGCAGAGATTTTGTGCTGAAGATGCGCTGGCATTGTCAACATAAATTTTCTGTTGATCTCCCTACGTGAGTAGGCANAAGCTCTAGTTCTTCATTTCTAGTTTCTAGCATTTTATTCTTTAGAACTAGTTTAGCATTTTCTCCTTCATATGCTAGCATGATTGTGTGAATGTTAAACATTTCTACGCTTAGATCTTCTACAGTTTTCTTGTAATCAGAATTAGACATGTCAACTGTAGAAAGAAATGATACCTTTGATGACTGAGGTGATGCCTCTGAAGAGTCTTCCATTAGTGCAACATTTCCATATGTCTCTTCTTCATCATTATCTGAGTCATCCCAACTCTTTCCCTCGGCTATATAAGCCCTGCCCTAATGCTTCTTCACCAGTGCATCATACTTTTGCTTGAGTTCATCATACGACTCCTTTCTTTCATTTCCTTGCTTAGGCTTTCGTCATTCTGTAGCAAAATGTTTGGGTTCATCACAGTTGTACCACTTGAACTTAATGCGGTCTACCATTCCCGTCTTATAACCTCCTTTGTTGTAAGACCATGAAGACGAACTACCTCGGTTGTTGTTTCTGAAGCTGGAACCACTGTAACTGGTGTTACTCTTGAATTTGTACTTAGGGTTCCTTCTAAACCTGAGGTTCTTGAACTTCCCTGTCATATAGGCAATTGTCTTATTTTCCAACTGTTCAAGTTCTTCCATTGAGTAGAAGTCATCTTCATCACCTGGTTGAGTATTTTCTGTAAATTCAGCTTCTATAATTTCTTCTTTCTCAACTACAGGCTTCACTGTGTTGGTCTCTATAACAGCAAAATCTTTGGCTACAAGTGTTGTAGTTTTTAACAGTGCTGTATTTTTACTATCCACTATTCCTGAATCATAAATGATGTGTCTTTGCTCTTGCTCCATTTCATGAGTTTTGAGCTTTCCATATAGAATTTCAATGGACATTTCATTTATGTCACTTCTTTCTCTGATGGCAGAGATTTTGTGCTGAAGATGCGCTGGCATTGTCAACATAAATTTTCTGTTGATCTCCCTACGTGAGTAGGCATTTTCGTGCAGTGACAAGTCATTCAACAATTTATTGTATCTCTCAAAAACTTGAGTGATACTTTCTCCAGGTAGTGACTTGAAAACTTTGTACTGGGATGTAAAAATATCAAGCATGTTCTCCTTCACTTCTGATGTACCTTCCATTAGCATATCAATCGTATCAAATATTTATTTGGCACTAGTGCAATTAATCACTTGATTCAGCATTGTAGTGTCCAGTGAATCCATTAGGATACATTGAAGATGATTATCCCATGTAACTCTATCTTTATCAGTGTCAATGTACTCTGAAGACTCCTTTGGGGTAAATCCTTGAAGAATCTGTTCGCCATCATCTGAAATTGTTTCTGGTGTTAGCTTCTGAGGTACATATGGTCCATTTTCCAAAATTCCCATGTATTGAGAATTAGCTGATTTGATGAAAGTGGACATCTTCTTCTTCCATAAAATGTATTCATTTTTATCAAAGGCTGGGATTTTGATGCTACTAAGTTTTTGGATACTCATGGTTGTGAAGAATTTTAAATCTCAAGAAATAATTGATTTCTTAAAAATTNTGACTGAGGTGATGCCTCTGAAGAGTCTTCCATTAGTGCAACATTTCCATATGTCTCTTCTTCATCATTATCTGAGTCATCCCAACTCTTTCCCTCGGCTATATAAGCCCTGCCCTAATGCTTCTTCACCAGTGCATCATACTTTTGCTTGAGTTCATCATACGACTCCTTTCTTTCATTTCCTTGCTTAGGCTTTCGTCATTCTGTAGCAAAATGTTTGGGTTCATCACAGTTGTACCACTTGAACTTAATGCGGTCTACCATTCCCGTCTTATAACCTCCTTTGTTGTAAGACCATGAAGACGAACTNCTTGATGATTGATAGCTTTTTAAAATTAGTGTATTTAAAATCTTTAAAAAATTCGAAATTGAATAAAAATTAAGTTTCGTGAAATAAAACTATTTTTGGATCCTGATTTGTAACTTCAATCAACAAGCTCTGATACCAACTGTTAGGTCCAAAATCATCATAGAAGGGGGGGTTGAATATGATGTTGGTAGATTTTTCTTTTAATTACGGATTAAGTATTTGTGTTCTTGAGATATTTAAATGNTAAACCTGAGGTTCTTGAACTTCCCTGTCATATAGGCAATTGTCTTATTTTCCAACTGTTCAAGTTCTTCCATTGAGTAGAAGTCATCTTCATCACCTGGTTGAGTATTTTCTGTAAATTCAGCTTCTATAATTTCTTCTTTCTCAACTACAGGCTTCACTGTGTTGGTCTCTATAACAGCAAAATCTTTGGCTACAAGTGTTGTAGTTTTTAACAGTGCTGTATTTTTACTATCNATGTTTGGCTTTAATGGAGTTCCCGTAAGTTTGTTGTGTTTACTGAAGAAGATGCACACTGATGTCTTCGAATTAAACCCATATATATTTGTGTAGACTTTTAAAAATTAAATGAATTGATTTTCCAACAATGCAAGTCCTTTGTTGCGCCTTGTAGAGTGTGGACAGTGTGTAGGCACCACCAAATACTTTTGTTGTGCCTTGGAACCTTTGTTGCGCCTTGATATAGTTTTGTTACGCCTACACGCTTATTCCCCTATATATGTGCCACAAATGTCTTAGAGAATTCATCATTGATTTCCTTGCGTCTGAGGTTCAAGTTTGTTGCGCCTCTACACCTAATTCAATGTGTAGGCTCCACAAACATATTTCATAGAACTTTTGTTGCGCCTCATACTTGGTTTGTTGCGTCTACACTCTGCATCCCTTGTGTAGGCGCCACAAAAACACTTAGAAACTTAGAATTATGTTTCCTTGCGCCAATGTAGACTTATGTTGCGCCTTTGCCTCTTTGTTGCGCCTCTAGAGTACTTCAAGTGTACAAGAGCCACCAAATGTAGTAATGCTTGCCTTAAACAATTTCTTGAAGTGCTTGAAGTATTTACCACTTGGTTTTCACTCTTCTGGCTTGATCAACTGATTTTCTTCTGATTAAACAAGACAATTATTTTCTTGTTGTGCTGATGCTTAGTGCACTGGTCTGGTTCACAAACGACTAATACTGAATTGAATTTCCTTGACTTATGTTCTGTTTCAACTGATTAACCTTGGACTGTTGCATTGCTTCTGATCACTGAAACCCTTTGACATTTATACTTAAATCATTACACTGTCTTTAGTATGAAATCTTCTGAACTCTTATTTGTTGCTGAGGCCTGAACATATTAATGAACTTCTCTCGCTGACGTTCAGTAACCCTTTAATCTTGAATGCTCTGCAATGATGTATGTATGATTCATGTTTACATGTCCTTCTAGATTCCCGTGTTGCATATTAGTTTTATTTGACTGACTTTGTTTCTTAGTTGAGTTATCGTTATCACTATTACATATTACGTTACATTATGTTTTACACTAATTTTGACTCTAATTTTGAGGCATATAATTTTTTTTAAAATTATAGATTCTAATGTAATTTTTGTTCTTATCTTAATTTTCTAAACTTAATTTCGTACACTGCATTATATATTCTGATGTCATTTAATTTGAATTGATTTTTGGGATATATATCGTGATTTTAATATTAAAATTTTGTTATTAATTTCTATATTTATATTAATTTGTGTACATATTTTTTGCATATTGGTTTATTAAATTATGTATTCACTCTGTCCTAATTTATTTATCTTATTTGATTTTTTACGGTCAAATTGACCCAACTTTGAATGAACATTAAAAATTATTTTTTATAATTTTAAATAATTAAAAATACATATTAAAGTATATTAGATATATTATTTAATGATATAATTTTTATATATTTTTAGTTATATAATATATGTAATTTTCAGTTAAAATTTAGTTAATTTAATCCAAAAAGTACACATAAATTATGACGGGGAGTATATTTTTGAGTAAGTTTATAAAATTTATAAGCTGGGGTAGCAAATCAGTAGCAATTCGTTGAATATAAACTGGGGTAGCATTTGCATCCTAAAATAACATTAGTAAACCTTGTTGTATCTATATTTATATTGGTTTACATTTTTTTTAATTATACATAAAGAAAGTAATTGAGCCCCGGGGAGTTTTGAACTCTGGGTCCCCCTGTTGACGTGGTATGAATGTTATATGATGATGTGAAAAGTTTGTATAAACAGCAGTGGAGTAGTAGTTAATGATGAGATCAAATATCGATTTCATCAAATTCTACGTCCCTACCCTGGGCTTTGAAATACCAAAAAGTATACTGCCAGTAGATTACGTGTCAGTTTACCGTATGTTAGTACTACTTCGTTAATAGTTTCAATCAATCGAAAAAATAACGTATACTAAGAAAAGTTAGTTGTAGAATAATTTTTCATACATATCATATTTATTATGATTATATTAAATTAAATTAA
>QRFB01006145.1:0-36106 GCA_008931105.1 Oenanthe javanica | reverse complement strand
ATATATATATATATATATTAGATAAATTCGTACAAGTAAAGATCCTATAAAATCTCCTTGAAAATAGGATTTCACGCTTTATCCAACAGTTTCTACGCTCCCAGTATCATCTTGCTGGAACGCCCTGTTTTCCTGCTTTCAGCTCGCTATCAATGCACTTAAACACATTATACTGATGTTTCATATCAATAAACTAATTCTTGCAAAATCATGTTAATACAAATATAACCGCATGCTATTTTATATCGAGTACAAGTTTTCAGCTTGCTGTCAGTGATCATCAAAATCCAAAAGGGTTTCAATCTTCCCTTTTTTGATGATTACTCACAAATTAATTTATGAGAATATAAACTCCTCCTAAATTCATGCATCCTTGTAAACATGTGATATAAAATTGCAAAATATAACAAGATATGCTAGAAATTAACAGATAGATATTTAAGTCCATAACATCATTCATAGCATAACATAAAAAACCTGCTTAAAAAATATTCAGACAAGAAAATATTCAAAGTTTCCCAAAAACATTCCTCAATCTCCTAATTTTTCTCCCCCTTAATCATAAAAAAGGAAAATTTTAGAGATCATCTGAATGCAAAATTATCAAGCAGGTAGAATATAACTATTTAGCACATTGCACACATATATGATTACATGCACATGAAAATAAACATTAAACCCTGATTGCACATAATGACCAATTATGACAGTAAGCTGATATTACCAGAAACATGAAATAAGCTTGTTGTTTAAACAATGCACATCTCAGGTTCTCTACGTATGATAGAAAATATTTCTTCTGCCAATGACTTTGTGAAGATATCAGCTAGCTGGTACTCTGTAGGTATAAAAATCAGCTTGATCTTCCCTTTTTCCACATTGTCTCTCAAGAAATGATGTCTAACATCGATATGCTTTGTTCTTGAGTGATTGATAGGATTTTATGAAATGATAATAGCACTGGTATTGTCATAATATATTGTAATCCTTTCACATTTGATTCCAAAATCCCTTAATGTTTGTATTATCCACAACATTTGAGAGTAACAACTGCCAGCTGCCAAGTACTCCCCCTCAACTGTTGATAAAGCAACATAGTTTTGTTTCTTGCATTGCCAAGTCACCAAACTCTGGCCTAAGAATGCACAAACCCCACTTGTACTTTTACGATCAGTGTGATAACCTGCATAATCTGCATCACTATACCCNAATGCACAAACACCACTTGTACTTTTTCGATCAGTGTGACAACCTGCATAATCTGCATCACTATACCCAACAAGATCAAATGCATTTGTGATAGGATAAAATAAAGTCAAATTAATAGTACCACTTAAATACTTAAAGATTCTCTTAACAGCATTATAATGGGACTCTTTAGGATTACATTGAAATCGAGCACATACACAAACTGCATACATTATGCCAGGTCTAGAGGCAGTAAGATATAGTAAACTACCAATCATACCTCTATACTTATGAATATCAACATCTACACCTTTTTCATCTGCTGTCAGCTTGCTAGCTTGACTCATTGGTGTTGATTTCGCCTTGACATTTTCAAATCCAAATCTCTTAAGTAGATTCTTGATGTATTTGGATTGATGCACAAAGATTCCATCTTTTGTTTATTTGATTTGAAGACCCAAAAATTAATTGAGTTCACCCATCATGCTCATGTCAAACTCACTGTGCATACACTTGGAAAACCACTCACACATGGCATTATTAGTAGATCCAAATATGATATCATCTAAATAAATTTGAACAACAAGTATATCATTACCATCAAATTTAAGAAATAAAGTTGGATCAATTTTACCTCGAATAAAGTCATTCTTGAGTAGAAACTTACTTAACTGTTCATACCAAAACCTAGGAGCTTGCCTTAGTCCATACAATTCCTTCTTCAGTTTGTAGACATGGTTTGGATACTTTTCATTCTCGAAGCCCAGATGTTGCTTGACATAAACTTCCTCTTTGAAATAGCCATTAAGAAATACACTTTTGACATCCATTTGATGAAACTTGAATTTCTTGAAGCATGCAAATGAAAGTAGCATTCTTATTGACTCCAACCTTGCAACATGTGCATAAGTCTGATCAAAATCAATCCCTTCTTGTTGATTGTGGCCTTGTTCAATGAGCCTTACCTTGTTCCTTGTAACTGTACCAAATTCATTAACTTTGTTCTTGAAGACCCATTTAGTACCAATGACTGAGACATCTTTAGGCTTTGCCACAAGATCCCACACATCACATCTTTTGAATTGATTCAGATCCTCTTGCATAGCCATGATCCAATTCTCATCTTCTAAAGCATCTTGAACATTTTTGGGTTCCTCTTGAGCTAGGAAAGCTGCAAAAGCACACAAGTTTGATTTCCCTCTTCTAGTCTTCACACCTCAGAAGCATCACCAATAATTTGTGTTGTTGGATGATTATTCATAGATCTTGTAGCTTTGAGAAGAGAATGTTGGAATATCTCCTCATGAACAGCTCTAACAGGAGTTGTTATCCTTGCTATAGGAGTTTGTGACCCTCCTAGAATGAGTTTAAACAACTGTTCAATAATATCATCTATTGAAATTGGAGTGCTAGCTGGCTGATTGGATGTTCCAGCTTGACGACTGTCTGTCTATTGAATAGTAGATGTTGTAGTAGCTTGCTCTTTTGTCTTGTCAGCTTGCTGACTACCTAATGTTACAGTAGCTTTAGTGCTTCCAGCAGTAGTTTTATTGCTTCCATCATCATCACCTGCATCATCTTCCTCATCTCTTGGCAGATCATTTTTAGGTTCATGAAATATAACATCAATAGACTCCTCAACAATGCATTTCTTTAAATTAAAGACTCTATATGCTCTACTAGTTAAAGAATAGCCAAGATAAATTGCCTCATAAGATTTAACATCGAATTTACCATCCCTGTCAATTTTCTTGAGGATAAAACACTTTGAGACAAAGACCTTGAAGTAACTGATGTTAGGCCTTTTGTTCCTCAACAGCTCATATGGAGTTTTCTCAAGAATAGGCCTGATCACCACTCTGTTAAGAACATAACAGGTTGTGTTCACTGCTACTGCCCAAAAGCTCCTTGACAGCTTGCTTTCCTGCAATAAAGTTCTAGCAGTTTCCTCCAAAGACATATTCTTTCTTTCCACTACTCTATTCTGTTATGGAGTTCTTGGTGTAGAGAATTCATGAGTGATGCCCATTTCTTCACAGTAAGTGACAAAATCTTTCTTGAATTCACCACCTCGATCACTTCTTATACCTACAAGTATGGTGTCCAGGTTGTTGTCAAGTACCTTAATTAGCTTCTCAAATTCTTCAAAAGCATAATCTTCAGTACGAAGGAATAAAACCCAAGTAAAATGTGTATAATCATCAACCATAATAAAACCATATTGTTTACCTCCAATACTCTTATAAGATTCTGGACTAAATAAATCTAGATGCAATAATTCTAAGGGTTTTGTAGTAGATACAACCTTTTTGGCCTTGTGTGAACTTTGAATCTGTTTGTCTAATTGACATGCATCACAAACTTGTATCTTGACATACTTCAATTTTGGCAAACCACTCACTAATTTCTTGCTTGATAAATTGTTGAGCATGACCCAATCTTCTATGCCAGATTGTTGGATCATTGTCAACAGCGGCTAAGCAGCAAACTGTTTCCTATAATTCAAAGTCTAAAAATACACATTGTCTTCCCTTCTAGCAACTAGAGGAATCTGGTTAGTAGCCACAGTAATAACACATTTATCTTTATAAAAAACAACTGAATGACCATCATCATGCAACTGACATAAACTAAGTAAATTATATTTTAAGCCCTTAACATAACGAACATTATCGATAAAGGTTGTGTAATTACCTACTTTACCTTTACCCAAAATAGGAAGAGTCTTACTATCACCAATTTTGACACCTCCACCTTTCTTGAATTTGAGACTAATGAACCGAGCTTTGTCTCCACACATATGTCTTGTACATCCACTATCAATGATCCATGATTTCGATTTGATCTTTGCAGCAAGACATATCTATAAAACAAACAAAAACAACACTTAAACTTTTGGTACCCATATTGGCTTGGGTCTTGATTGGTTGAACATTTAATTCAGATTTCTTGATCCACATTTGGACCACTTTGGGAGAGGAATTCTGTGTTCTTTGTTTCCTGTCAGAACTATTTCGGCTAGCTATCTATTTATTCCAGTAAACTGGCTTCCTGTCAGCTTCTTTCTGGTAAACTCTGGTAGCTCGCTGAGATCTGCAATTTTGAGCAAAATGACCTTTACCACTACATTTCTTGCAGTTTGTCCAGGGCATAACATATTTATATGGCTTTCCTTGTCTTCCTTCATACTTTAGTGCAGTAGCCCTCTTATTGAAGTTCAAACTAACTCCTTCCTTGTTCAAATGAACCTTGATGCTTTTCATTATTGATTTGAGACCTTCTTCTCCTTGAACAAAAGTACCCATGCCTTTTCTGAGCTTAATGACTTCATTCTCCAAGGAAATAATTCTTTCTGCTTGCTTTGAAGAAGTGGCAGCAGGCTGAGATGTACTGTCAGCACGCTGAGATGATATTTCAACAGGTTGAGATGTATTTTTATCAGGCTGAGATGATTCTTTCTTAGAAGATTCCCTGAGTTTGAATGTTTCAAGACATGCATCCCTTGCGTCGATATCAGCCTTTAGATCAGAAATCTCATCAGCTAGAACATTGTTCTTTTTTAACATAATCTTGTTGAAACCTTCTAGATCTTCAATCTTTGATTTAAGCTCTTTGATTTTGACTTCATCCGTAGCTTGGACATGTTCCTTACCTTCAATTAATGATTCCACCTTTGCCATCAGATCTTGAACCATCTGTCTAAGATAAGCATTCTTCTCTAACAGCTTGCTATTTTCTGTCCTTACTGAGTTATATTCCTCTAATGGAATACTATATTGATCGTGCATGGTTAGTTCTAGGAATTTTCATATATAACTCATATATATCATAAAATTTGTAATAAATTTATTGTAATTCGAAATTCATTAATTCTGTACTTTTCGAAGAAAAACAAATTCGTTATGTAGGATTTTCGTGCTTTAAGTTTTTTCCAAAAAAAAATATCATTTATAGGATTAAAACGGTCAATTATAGATCTAAACAAAATTGGAATCATGAGAAATTCAACGTGTAAGATGCAATATTTTTAATCGGGTAGTAAGGATTGAATATATGTTATAAAATGATGATAATACTTTGTTTGTATAATTAGGTAAGTAACTTTTGGTTGCTTCGCATTATTGTGAAACATGTTTTATATTATTATGAAAATTTTGAATCTTTTTTTTTAATAAATTGACTTATAACTTTACAAATGAGTATTAAATGGTGTATGAGAATAGATGTCATTTGCCGGTCTGAGTTAAAAAACATCACGTACTTTGGGACCATTAAGAAAATGAATGTTGACTTCAAAACCTAGACCCAAAGAATGCTCCATTCTAATGAGTTGAAAAAACTTAGAAATCTTATGAAAGTTCACGTATATATAAAAATCGTATCAAAAGGTTTAATGGAAAGAAATTGAGATTGAAAATTTTCACTTTAGGAGGAAAAGTCTTAATTTATAACTCTCGTCTACACATTTGCAATGTCATTTTTTCTCACACTCTCTAAAAGTACATTTTGCACCAGTATTTTTTTATGGTACAATAATTTTGAAAAATAATCTCAAATGAAACATTAATTAGAAAACAACTTATCATATCGACAAACTTCGTTGGTCGCACATCTCGATTCTATTATTCAAAGGATTATAACAAAAATAACAGCAATACCAACACAATTTTTCAAAGGATTAGTAGTAAGTTTACGAGTAGAACCATTAATATTAAAAATCAAAACATATCCTGGATAGATATTAGCATCAACACTGAGAGTAACAAAATCAACTAATACATTCATCACAGAACCTAACACCTAAATTAGCAACTGTAGCAGGTGCAAATGTCTTCACAGAAAAAGATACTGATTTAGGTTCTTCTCGTTGAACAATTGTTTTACAAGAAGAAGAAGATTGAGCAGCTGTTATATTTAATGAAACACGTTTGTTGTGTCCTTTTAAGTGATGATAACAATAATTATTAGTAAGATTAGATTGATAATGAGTCAAGTGAGTATAGTGTGTGTGGAGCTTCACTAGATCTATAAAGAAACAATGAGAAGATTCAACGCTTTTTATATTTTTATTATTATATGCATATATAAAATATAAGCGGTTAGTTTTTATTGGGGTTCATAGTAGAATTTGGGTTTTCGAGAATTATTAGATTAGTACCCGTACTCATGTTTCTTTGTCAGCTAGGTTGGATATTAATTTTTTTTTATTAAATTTTAGTTATTTAATATTAAAAAGTAAGTATTATTTTTAATTATATTAATACAATATATTCAATAAAAATAATATTGATAAAAAGTTATTTGTAAAATAAAATAAAATTTTGTTATTATGATAATGACTTTATAATTTTTCAATCTTGTATCCGACTTACAAAGATTTAATTATTTACTTGTTATCTCTCTATTATAAATATAATTATATTTTTATATTATATTAAATAAGTTTATAAAAACAAATTTATATAAGGTGCATAACATATGAATTGTATATTAATCAATCTCATTAGAAAATTATGTATATAATATATTCAAATTTAAAGTAAAATTCTACGTGTCGTGTGTGTGTATGTGTGTGTATATATATATATATATATATATATATATATATATATATATATATATATATATATATATATATATTTGTTCACTAAACAAGGATATTTTAGAATATATTTATAATTTCACAAAAAATTAATAACTTTACTTGCTGATATATGAATATATTTATTTATATGCAAGTATTTTTCACAATTTTTTCTAAAAATGTTTGTGTATTATATTATAATATCTCATATTTGTTAGAATAACAAAAATATCTTAATAATAATAACAATAATAATAAAAGACTAAAATTTGATAAAGATTAAGAATTAAAATTAGATTGGCCCTCAGAATATGGGTTAGATTTTAATAACGAATTTTTTTGGAGCCTTCAAAACTAAACATTTGTAAATCTTTTTCGATACACAATCTTTATTTTTTTTATCTCTGTTATTAAAATTTATAGGATTTTTTATAAACAACTCAAATATCGTATAAAATTCATAGCAAATTTATTGTAATTCAGAATTAGTTTATTTTGGATTTTTTGGAAATATCTTTTCGTCATGTAGAAATTTCATACTTTAAATTTTTTCAAAAAACATCATTTAGATGGTCAAAATGGTCAAATACATATGTGATCAATATTGGAATCTTGGAAAAATTTAATATTTGAGATGTAATAATTTTAATTAGATACTAAGGATTTAATATATGTTCTAAAATGATGTGAATTCTTTGTTTACGTAATTGAGGTAAGAACTTTTTGCCAGTCCGTATTATTGTGAAATGTGTTTTATATTATTGTGAAAATTTTGAATCTTTTTTTTGGGTGAATAAATTGGTTTATAACCTTAGAAATGAGTATCACATGATATATGTAACGCCCCCAAACCCGGGATTATGGATCTGATCGTCACATGAAAATCATCAATATAAAATCACTTGTTTAATAATATTTTAAGCCGCCTGTAGTCAATCAATATCTGAAATCTACAGCTACAATCCCAATTACAAAGATCTTTTAGGTTATAGTTCTAGAAACAAGAATCCAAAGCCCAAACATCGATTATTGTAAAACTCAAATAATCAAATTAAGTCTCGCTTGTGACCCCATCCATAAAATTCCACAATTGATTTCAACAATCTCTTTAAACCAATCCTATATTATCATTATAAATTTGATAAAAAGTATATCAACAGTTGAAACTATTGTATATCAAACCATATATATAACATAATAATATATAAATAAAATTTACTCCAGATACAGACTTTTTGGATCAAAACTTCTTCATAAAGACATTTTACTTACTTCTTCAGAGCTATGCAGATAAATCTTGTCGATCTACTTTTTCTGGTAGGCTAAAATTTTCTCATCCTGTGTGCAAAAGTGTATGATGAAAAGCAAGAGTGAGCTAAAGAAATGCTCAGCAAGTATATATAAAGCAATCAAAATAAAACCAGAATATAAAGTCTGAATAAAGTACAGAAATGTAAAATAGTTTATTATAAAACTGAACAGTAAATAAATCACAGTTTATATCGAAATTGAAACAGTGCAGTATGTCATAGAAATGAATCATATGCAGAATCACAATATATAATAGTCATGCTGATAATATGGATTGGATACAACATATAATAAATATTATTACCAGTTGATCAGTTCAAAAGCAATATGACATCTTTATAGTCTATCGGTACATTTCTATACTCATAGTTATAATAAGGATTATCTATAATGGGTACCAAATATGCAAGTAATGTTAGCATATAGAAAGATGGAATGGTTACCATATCATCCTCAATAGATGTTGGACCAACTAGGTGGCCTCATATGCAATCTTTTTCCAATCCAATAGAGCATCTGAAATCAAAGGTATGCTTAGTTTTATATACAGATCATATCCCCATTATTTACTATGATAACACCGGATATGATGTGTTTACTATAATCAACTTCTAATATCAAGAGCACCACTCACAAATAACTCTGTTGCATAATAAAAACATTTAAGATTCACAAATAGTTCTGAACAATAACTATTTGTCATGATATGAATAAGTGAAACAGAAAATAAAAGTTTATAAGATGATCAAAGAGAAAATACTTGTCTTTAGTCCTTAGTAATTACGTACGGTCGAAGTAACATAACTATTTCTTCTTCCGTCTCAACTTATCACCATTTAATAATTCTTTGATCTGACGCTCATGCGATTGCTACGAGTCTGAACTATCGAGATCGAGTCCGCGCGTCTACTTCTATAGTCAAACATAAGACAATACTTTAATCCTTGAAGTACATCGCTATATTCTACGAGCGTTTATAACTTAACTATACTTATCTCAGACACATCAAACCCAACAAACCAATAAATAAAAATATAAACTCAATTATCAACTAATGCTCAAACAACCAATTAACCCTCGATATTTGAATATAAAACAACAATTAATTCTCGAGGCTCGAATATAAAACGATAATTAATCCTTGAACAAAAAAAAATAAAAACTAACAATTCTAATTCATACTTTAAAATTTATAATGTCTACCCTCGATGACGTTATCAAATTAAACAATTAAACATAACATTAAATATTTTTAAAATATTTTTAATCAAATAATACTTGAAATCTGAAATTAATATCCTATTACAAGAATTTTTTTTCAAAATAAAGTCTTTGTAAAATGAACTTTTCCCGGGGTCACGACCCCTCAAAATCAGTTCCAAACAATACAATCCAACTATAACAAAATAAAACTAACAAATTTAAAACACAAATAAAATTATACCTATACACATAAACTTGCTGGAAACGAAGAATACAATCACCTAAATCCAAAAATATAGTCAACAAGGAACTTTTTGGAATATAAAAATAATTTCTAAAAATTATGAAATTAATATATATAAACTAACATGCCCGAATATTTACAAGTGTGAAGTCAGAATCTTAAAAGTCTTACCGTATGATCAATTACGGACACCCCACGAGTCTTTTCTGAGGACAGGAAAATATTCTCAAAAAATTTTGAAATTAATTCTCATGCACAAACACATGTCGTACTGCTTTCTAACTTGATCACCATCATCAAATCCCCTTTCTATACTTCTAAATAAATTAATAAGGAAAACTTGTTCAGAAAATAATCTTCTCAAAATTTATCCAAAATTATTCATATGTGTAGCCTTTAAAGCGTTGGTCATTTATATATAGATATCAAATATTAGATGCATGGTTTGTAAGATATGAATTTTGAAAACTTTTAAACATACGTACCAAATAAAGAAAACGGACACCGTGGATGTGCCACATGAACTAGATTACAGAATAGGTAGAAGGTGGGTCGCGCGTGTATTAAACACGGGGGTTGCGGTACACAAAGAAAAGGCAGGAAGGAGGAGTATAGCAGGCCCGGGGTTGGGTGGCGGATAGTTTTAGATTTTATAATAATTTTTTTTATAAAATATAAAACATATTTCGTAAAATCATTTTAATACCACGTTTAATTTCTAAATAATTTTAAATAATTCCAAAAATATATAAAAATATTTTGGAAAAAAATATAAATTTTATTCTTTTTGAAAATAACTAAAAATAATATTTTTTCAAAATATTTATATATTTCTAATATTTAAGAATTAAAAATACTAAATTTTGAATATTCAAATAATTTACTCAAATAGGATTTTCACCCGAATAAAATACCGATTCGAGATACTCATCTGATCAATAAAATAACATAAAAATTTTAAACCGAACACAACCCCACTAAACCGTAGATAAATTCTTAAAATAATAATAAAAATATGGGAACGCATCCAACTGAAATAAAATATAAAAAAACTTTATTCCTCCTCTTTTGAGAAAATCAATAGAATATTTAAATAATAATAATTTTTTTTTAAAATATCCGGGTTGTCACAATATACGAGAAAGAATGCTATTTGCTGATTGAGTTAGAGCATAACACACTTTGGGCCATTAAATAAATAAATGTTCTCGAGGCCCAAAAAATACTCCATTTGAGTGAGTCAGAGGAACTTAGAAATGATGCATATGGAAGTTCACTTATTTTTAAGGATGGTAACCAAAGGTTTCATGACAAGAAATTAAGATCGAAAATTTTCAGTAAATGAGAAAAATCCCTCATTTATAACTTTCATCTATACATTTTTCCTAGTAAATTAAGATCTAGGTGGGAAGGTCCTTATTTTATTTACAAAAAATATCCTCGTAGAGCTACAAATATTCAAAATCCTAGAGATGTTCATATGTTCAAAGTTAAGGGTCATAGGTTAAAATCTTATTTTTAGAGTATCCACGGTAGAGGATGTGGAGTGGGTGGACCTGGATGATCCATCCGACATTGAGTAGAATCGGCTTGGACTTGAGTCTCTTCGGCTTAATCTTGTGCTAAGTCCTGATATGGGTGGGGAGACAATTATAATTGTATCTTTGTTTCATTTTTCTTCATTGTTTTGTTTAACGGGATTTGTGGTGACTCTCTGGTTTCTCTTTCTTCACCGTCATGAAAGATTGGTAATTTCTAATTCTACTCTTTTATATTACATTGAGGACAATGTAGATTTTGATACGAGAGAAGTAATTGTGATTAACTCTAGTCATGTTATTCTTTATTAACAAGAAAATTGAAAAGATAAAATACAAAAAAATTAGGAAGTTTGGCTAAATTGTCTACTCTTGAACTTATATATTAGTTGTGTTAATTGTTTTCAAAATTATATATATAGTGCCTCGAGAAGATTTTAATTTTCATCACAAACTTGTGACATATTTAGATTATGCCTAGAATTTTAAGACAATATATTATTCACAAAATTGGAAAGATGGGTTTAATGATTTTTGATACCCGAGAGAGAACTCACCTCAGAAAACTCACATGTTAAAATAATATCGAAACAAATCTTAGCTCAAAAACTATAAATTGACTAGTCATGTTTTGTAGATTTTATTACTCAAGTTATTAGAGCAAATCTAACAATGTCCTAGTAGATGCCCTATAAATATAATAAAATATGATGTTCTAGTGATTTAGAATACTATATACATATATCAACTCCAACAATATGTCTTATTCTCATACCCTATTATTAAAATAATAATATATTTTAATGAGGGGAAGATCAAAGGAAGGAAAAGAAATATAAAAAATTGAGAAAAATAAATATTTTATTGATAACAATGTTCTAGTAGTGTCCTAAAATTAAGACATGTGATGGATGTCCTAGTGTTTTAGAGTGCCAGTAAAAAATTGTTGGAACACCCATTTATTTAAAATGTCCTATATTTTAACTTAAGACAATAATTTAAGACATTATTGAACTTGTTGAGTCGTAGGATGTCACACCACCTAATGCCGAAGTCACCTAATGCCCTGGTTTGGGAGTCAGTGACTCAAAACTTGCTACTCTGTATGGATATAAATTGTAGAGCATGCCCGGTCACCTTACTGTCGAGCAAAAGAAAATGTATTTCATCAATTAATATATTTCTAAAGTTAACCTAACTTGTTGATATATAGTTGATACAATATAATTGACTTTATATATTTGTGAGGAAGATTTTCGGATTAAGAACTTTAACTTTAAATGTCAAAAATGGACTAGAACGAGATAAGAATACTATGTAGATCAAAATTCGGTTCGGTTAGCCGATAACCGAACCAATTAACCGAAAAAAATTCAGTTCGGTTAATCATTTTATAAAAATCGGTTCGATTTTTAGTAAAGTTTTTTTTAAATTTCGGTAATTCGGTTATTAATCCTGGTTAACCGAATAACCGAATTTACTAACCGATTTAATATTATATTATATACAATATTATATTATATATAATATACATATATTAATATTATATTATATACCATTAGCAATCGAGTGTTTTGGGAAGGATTGGGCTATCGCACAAACCGAAGATTATATTGTATTATATTAAAATCAGTACTGCTAACAGGTGGGTTTCAATGATACATGAGTGAAGGGCTGTAATTGTAGTATCTGCTCTACCTTTATTACAAGAGCTTGAAGCCATATCAGTCAAGCCCTTGTTCAAATATATTTTTCAACTTTGTAATTCCTTTTGAAATGATCAACTATATTATTTTACGTTCCGGTTTATAAATCCGGTTTTCAGTTAATAATCGAAATAATAATTTCGGTTTCAGTTATAAACTGAATTAATTTCGATTCGGTTTTCGGTAGCGTTTTTCTGACTAATTCAGTTTAGGTTAACTGAAAAAAATTTCGATTTCGGTTTCGGTTAACCGAATGCTCACCCTACTACCAGCCCTGTCCGAGGGGTTCATTTTGATATATAGTCAGAGTATTGGAGTGTAGAATGTTGATGAATCAACTTGTTACATTTTCGCAGCAAGTTCTACCTGATAATATCTTTCATAATTTTAGTTAGTTACTCTGTTAGGAGGACCGAAATTGAGAAATTTACATCAACTGTCAACTGTGGCCTGTGGGCAGATTTTCCTCATCTCCATCAAGTTGTGAATCACTTTAGAACACTATTGTTGTTGCTTATGCGTACATGCATTGTCCAAATTCTGCAGAGGAGAGATAACTGGTGGACATTTTGAGAAATTTTCGAATTTATTGACATTAGCACAACTACCGTTAGTGTTTGGCAATGTAAATGGGTCTGGCTCAATGTTGATGGATTTTATAATATGAAACCAACTAAATGTTTGGATTGCTATCTGCTACCTGAGTTGTACGATCAACAAATTGCAGTGGTCATGAAAATCTAGTTCAATTATTTGAGATTGTTTTTTATTTTTCTTTTGGCAAAGTCAACCTAAAGTTGAAACACAGGCAGGCAGGCAGGCAGGCATGGAAGTGGACACTGATGAGTGGATTAAAGAAAGCGAAAATTATAACTAGTTAACTTCTAGCTCAAGTGAGCAAGGTCAAATTATATGTCACCTCTCTCATACAGTCATACTCTTCTTTTTGTTCCTTTTCATAATTAATT
Organism: Oenanthe javanica; assembly: GCA_008931105.1. Lineage (NCBI taxonomy): Eukaryota > Viridiplantae > Streptophyta > Magnoliopsida > Apiales > Apiaceae > Oenanthe > Oenanthe javanica. Next base: position 22,364 of record QRFB01006145.1, on the reverse strand, counting down.
AAAAAAGTGGAGTTGAAATGTATTATTTATTTCTTTAATAAAATACAATTAAAATCTGATTAAGAACAAAAGAGTAAGTGAAAGCAATCATTCATAATAATCTGAGTCTCATCTCATCTTATAACCTAATAAAATGGTCCGAATAGTGACGAACAATCATCCATATTAATCTAGTTAATAATTTTTCAATTTGATTTGAAAAATTAAGATTAATTATCGATCGAAAGATTCCAGAATAGATAATACTATTCTGTTTGTGTCCACGTCTGTTTTTTTGTACAAAGTGAATTCAAATCTTCAATAATAATAATAATGCTACATAACACACACATACATAAATGTGTCATGTGCGAGGGTGTTTGTGTTGGAAATATTAATAATCTAAACACAACAATTGGCAGTTATATGATGAATATTAACAAGAACATGCAGATACCAATTACGAAACAAACACGAAGGCAAACAAGATATTAGTCGGTGACCGTAAATACGAGAAAAAAGATAGAAAACTTAGTTTTAACAGAAATTTTATGCATAGAACAGCTGAGTCACCACTTGACCGTTCTTGAAGAGATAATTAGAGATAATTTTCCCACTCCGCTGTGTTGGGTTGCAGCAATATCACTTGCAAGATAAAACAACACATAATACTTCGTTCACACAGATACGCAGCACTCAGCAGCGACCTGCACTTCAGTTCACCCAAATTTTGATCAAGACAGTTGCGAGACGCCGAGACATTCGCCCAAATCGCTCTTCGATCCGACCGGACCCGACCCAAGTCGCGACGCGGCGAGGCGACGTGTGTGTGCGCGTGATGGCACACAATTACACCATGCACACTCATATGCCTTAATAGTTGAAATTACCCTTGCACATATATGCATATAAAGCAAACACACCCATATTATATTCTCTGTAGACAAATCCACAAAACCCATTTTAAGCAAGCAACTTCTACTCAATTTATGTATGGATTAAACTAAGAAAATATATTAGATCGAAACATGAAAGTTTAAGTACTCGTAGGAAGGAACAACCTCCATTAGTTAGTTTACGGAAATTACATCAAGAACCATAAAATATGTCTTAAACTTTCCATTTTGTAACGGTTTGTAGTTTGTACATAACAGCAATATCCTCTACAGCAAGGTAGCAGCTAGCAAGGAAGCAAAAATCCCTATCAGATTTAAACAAAAACAAGAAGATAGTACAAAGGGATTACAGCTTACAGCTACCTCACAGCTCACTAATTATATATTGCTTACTGTACACCCCCATCCTAACCCATCTATTTCTTTCCTTCCAGCTTTCTTTTGGTGCTACTATGATGTCTTCCTCTTCCAATCATTCCAACTCAAAGAGACCTGCTGCCCAGTGTATTTTTCCTCACCTTAAAAAAATACAACTATTTTACATGGACATACAAGTGTTGAACTTTCTTTTTCATTTTGAACAGTCTAGTTTGACACCATGAATTTAGAATAATCGATAGTAGTAGGACCTTGCTTAGCATATATAGCACCAAGTGGGAAACAAAATTGACGAGAAAATAGATACTGCTGCCCTACCTAACTACCTCCCTCCATCCTTGGTTACATACCACTACTAAGACTTTGCGTATTTGTTAAATTAAAATATCATTCCAGATTTAAATAAACTTCTGGCAAAAAATTCCACGTCTTAAATCTCACAATTTCAGACTCTGTTCTAGTGAGATTACTAGGAATTGATTTCAAATAACTATGATTGTCTAACTACATGATTTATATCTTCAAATCTTTTAATAAAGTTTCACATGTTTTTGTTGTACACTTCTTACCAAGGGTGCAAACGGCTTGTTCAATCTGAACAAACCAATTCATCCCTCGTTTAGGCCGATCAAACTGACATGTTAAAAGCCGAAATTTAAATTAAATGGCAGGAAAAAATTCATAACAAGACTAGCTATTTGATTCTCGAAAACAATACAAAACTTCGAAAAATTATAAATTAGCTACTCAAATCCATATTTTGTTCCAACCATGATGATCGCTGAGCTAAACCTGAATACAGTAGTAGTTACTAACTTACTAAACACATTTGTCCTGTCTGAGCAATTGAGCATGCCTGAATCTTGATGATAATAATGAAGAAATGTTACAACGATAATAGTGGTCGTATTTATTTATGTTCGCAGAAACTCTTTATGGGCCTCCCTTGGTCCCTCTTCTCTCTAAGCAACTCAAAACTAATCCCCCTTCCCCTACCCTACTTCATTTATAACCAACCGAAAAGAACAATGATATTTTCCCTAAACATCAAGGCCTCCACTCCTTCAGCACACTTTTTCAATTACAATACTCTCGTCAATATAACAAATTAGCTACATTAAATCCAAATGCCAATTATTCTGATTATCCAACATGTCATTTGAACAAATCTGGAATTTCAAATTCCCGAACAGGCCATAAAAGTATTGTTTCTATGTTAGATTAAGAAGAACTTAATCTTAATTAATACGCTATGAATTATTATGGTATTTATATTAGTTAATGGAGTATTAAAAGGGGTGAGGCTTTATTGAATGCATCAAGCATCCCTACATGTTTGACAGCTTGAAATTTCAAATTGTGAAAAAAGACAAGTTGATTGTACTACCACCTACACCACTAGTCATTCACAAATTCGAAAAGGATGCCTTGGTGGGGTGGGTGCGATAAAGAAAAATGATCTGGTGGGGTTGTAGTATAAGACTTATCAAGGTGATTGCCAAATTATCTTGCAGTAACTACTCAGATTAAGTACCTAAACAGGTGTTTATCTCAGCTTAAAATACTAACCAAGAAGTTTAAGATTTGCTAAAACAGAGAGGGTGAAAAAACTGACACACATGGGTTGGGTGGACTAAAGCCAGTGTCCACAGTTATCAAGTAATTGAATAAAGTAACAAGAGGACCATCTCATAAAAAAAAACACCTTCTTTCACCTACATTTATGTCTTGATATTATCATGCCAAGCAGCTGTCACCAGCCCATTTTTTATTTTCCTCCCAAACCCTTCTACTCCTTTACTATATTTATTCCAGTGAGCTGCATTGCTTTTACTCTATTAGTATACTAAGCTAGGCATTTCAAATTTCAAATTTGCAAAATGTCACTAAAGCACTCTTTGTACTCTTTCCTCATTTTCTTGTTTTTTATTCACAATGTTAATTCACTACCAAGAAATAGCAAATCTACTACCACCAGCACCACCTTTCTTGATGTTGGTAATCACCAGATGTTTAATCCACAGGCAAAGCTTCCTGATATCAGAACAAACCCCCTTTCGACCTCGAAGAAATTCGAAGGCTCGTCTGATCTTGTCCATCTTCGCTACCATATGGGCCCTGTGCTCTCTTCTCCTATAAACATTTATCTTATTTGGTATGGCAAGTGGTCTAATCCCCACAAGCTCCTCATCAAAGACTTCCTCCTCTCCATATCCTCTAAAAGTTCCCCCTCGCCTTCTGTCTCGGAATGGTGGCGCACGGTCTCGCTCTATACTGACCAGACTGGTGCCAACATTTCAAGAACTGTACTCATTGCCGGGGAGTACACTGACCATCTGTACTCCCAGGGCAAAGACCTGACTCGACTCACAGTCCAGGATGTTATTGCCTCCGCGGTTAAATCCAAGCCTTTCCCAGTAGATCACAAGACCGGGATCTACCTCATTCTCACCGCTGATGATGTGACAATGCAGGACTACTGCCGCGCTGTGTGTGGGTTCCACTACTTCACATTCCCTTCGAAAGTTGGTTACACCCTTCCATACGCGTGGATAGGGCACTCCATCAAGCAGTGCCCTGAGATTTGCGCGTATCCATTTGCTGTCCCTAGTTACATGGGCGGAGGAGGGCCAGGAGCCCTACGTCCGCCCAATGGGGACGTGGGAGTGGATGGTATGATAAGCGTGATAGGACACGAGCTGGCAGAGTTGTCATCTAATCCTCTGGTGAACGCGTGGTACGCTGGAGAAGATCCAACAGCACCGACAGAAATTGGGGATCTGTGCGAAGGATTGTACGGGACAGGAGGAGGAGGAGGGTACCTTGGACAGGTAATGAAGGACAGACAAGGGAGGACTTTCAATTTGCATGGCAGAAGAGGTAGGAAATTTCTGGTGCAGTGGATCTGGAGTCCTGTTTTGAAGGCTTGTGCTGGTCCTAATGCTTTGGACTGACTCTCTCAGTCACACAACACCGCTAGTATATCTATTCCAATCTTCCTTGAGATTAAACTACACGCATCACATTACAGAATAGTCTATCTTTTTACTCTTGTTGATTTTTAGATTTATATATCTTTTTTCGATTTGTTCGTTACAATGTACATAGAAGTATATCTAGTGATATTTTTTTTTTAATCAAATAAAGCTAGCTTAGCTTTTGTTCATCCTTCTGTGGCATTGTTTCAAGTGCTCTGCTAATATTTAGTGGAATCTGTTTACTACGAGATTTGGATTTTACTCTGCAAAACACAAGACAAATCAGTCAGGTATCGGTATCACTTGTGTGTTAGAGCAAGTGCAGTGGACGAGCCCAAGTCCACTGCCATTTCTTTCTTTTTGAAGCCAAGTAAGCAAAACACGGGTTTGGTAAATTAAGTGGTCAACTAGCTCCAATGCAAAGCCCAAGTCCAACTTTTAGCAGGTCCTATTTAATTATTATTTAATTAGTTTTATATAATTTTTAATTTGTAATATAATTAAGATATATATATATATATATATATATATATTAATAATGAAATGATTTTAAAAAGATTTCCAAAGTAATGAAAAGATTAAAAAAATGAAAAAATGAAAACTTTAAATTTTAAATATTAATTAGATTGAAAATAAAAATGAAAAGTAATGAAAATTTTGAAGATGGATATTGATGGGGATTCATTTTTCTGTAGAAATAAATTCTTAGGAAAATAAAATTTTATGTGTGAAAATTTTATATTTATAGGAGAAAATCTGAACGTTTAACATATAACGTTCACCGGTTTTTTTTCAGAACGGTAATATAACCGTTGGTTGAAAGTGCATGATTTGTAAAAAAATTAATAAAATAATAAAGAGCTGCTGGAAATGGCAGAGTTGGTCAAGCCCTCTAACTTGGGCCTGCCCAGTTTTTTTTTCCCTCCAGCGCGTGTAAAACTTCCCGGTCAGTGTCTCTCTCTTCCAGCTGGTCAGTCAGGCCGCGCGCTGCACTTGTTCTCAGTACCTATTGCTCTGCAGCCATCCCTAGGATATTAGAATTATTATTGTTGTCAACAACAACCTATGTTATACTTACAACTGTCACCGGCCAATCAATTAAAGTATAACAAATATCTTGCTTAACATTTATGCCTGGGACAACCTCCCCGGCTCCACCAAATTACATGTCTGAGCATGCAACTTCCTATAATTAACTACAAAAACATTTTATATAGAAATATTCAGAGTTTAGCAATTAGCCCACAAAATAGAAAATACCAAAAAACCAGAACATACTGAGGTAGGTAGTGACTACATATGAAATTATGAACACTTATTTGAATGAATGAGCACTGCTAGTACCCTACCTACATAGCTACTGTGCTGAAATTTTATGCAGTACACATCCACTTGCTGACCAGATATAAAAGCCCTCTTGTTTGTTTGCTCAAAATCTGCTCCCTGTTCTCAATTTTGTTTCAGACATATACCAAAGGAAAACTGTACATGCATGAATGTTACCAAGATGAAATACCTCCAGAACTAAACCACAACTAACACTTGAATTAATTCGTACTTGAAACTAGTATCGACATTATAACTAATTTTCCGCTATTGTTAATTACTATTTACTCCCATACTAGTACTACTTTCTGGTAAAGATGAGAAATATTTTTCACTTGTCTATGTGCCTCCTTCATACTACTTGCGTTGGTGAAGGCTGAGGGACCAAAGAACGAGAATATTCAAAAAAGTACTATCGATATTTCAACATTTTCTATAAAAAATAATTACAAGTTCATTTAAACTCACACAACATTCATTAAAATTAGAAATGTAATTTAGGTCACCCTCGACATTATTCTTGGCTCTGTCATTGTGTTAATATCTGCTACTCCTAGCATGGTCTTTTTACAAACCAAGTACTCTCTAAGATAGTTTATCATGGCTGTAGTTGGTTTTCACCCAACTCCACAGGAAGAGCCCTGCCCAAAATAACCTCTGTACACATTAGACTGGCTATTTGTCTTGCACTATTACATGAATAAAGGTACTTTGTATTTTTGTTATTGTTAATTCCATGAGTTGTAAAGTTTATACAAACTCCTGGGCCCTGAACCAACCAACCAATCTTATGAGATTTATTCATTTGTCAACTAGAGGCAATCTATGTTCAGACCATACACTTGCCCTGTTTGCATACATGCTAAGTTACTCCCTTGACCTTGACAAAGAACAAGTTACTCCCTTGAATTTACTAGTTCAACATCATCAAATTAATCATAGCTATTACACCTTGACAATGGCGGAACCCTAAAAGACCCGTAGCTAAAATAATTTCAATAATTTGACAGGGTTTAGAATTTTTTACTAATTTTTATAATTGTTGGAGACTTGGAGCTCAGAGAAACAAATTCTTCTATTTTTTGAAGCTTAACAGCAAGATCTGGAGTCTAAGTCTCTCCTGGTTCCGAAACGGGCTTTGAGATATAAAATTCTAGAATATATAGAAAAGGTTTGGCCAGTACTGCACCAACAACATCCTTGTGCCGAAAACTTGTACAATTTCCGATTGATATAAAACCTGATTTTACTTGAGAGTTGAGCCTGGGTTCATATTATTACATCTAACAACAAAAAATTGCTCGAGTTGCTGACAACACTAGGGGGAGATTAATTAAATAGTACTATTGAGCCATCTAAGTGAATTTATTTATAATCAAATAACAAACAGGAACAAATGACTGCTTTATTTATACATCGACTACCCTCTACATCATGCACATACAGTATAACAGAGTGCGGAAATTTTTATGTGTTTTCGTCTAGTTTTCTAGGGTTTCCAGAAAAAAAAGCAAGGGATGGCTAGAACCTTTTTTCTCTCCTTTCAAGTGTATATGTAGTGTTTTTTTGTTGATAATGCCATGCGTTGATCACGATAAAAGCTATCCAGAACTGCTTAATCCTTCAATTACAGTTACAAATTAAAAAAGAACTTGATGATGCCAGAGCTAATTAACATTCAAGCTTTTGGCATAGAAGCAGCATTTGGAATTGGATACAAGGAAAGTTTAGTGCCTCGAAGAGAAAATCTACAAAAGAAGCTGCGTTTAAGATGGCTAATAAAGAGTTGATGAAAAAAGAAGTGAACGGTAGGAAAGGACCAATACTCAAATACTCGTTACTGCACTCATAACTACAGTAACTTTTATTGTAGGCTTTACCATACCTGGTGGATGCTATCAAAGTGGAGAATTGGATCAAGCAACGGTTCTTCTTTCAAGGAAGCCAGCTTTCACTACATTTATGGTATCAGATGCAATAGCTCTAGCATTATCAACTAATACTATGTTTCTAATTGACAAAAAAAAACTAATACTATGTTTCTCTGCTTCATTTCATCTATATATAAAGATCCCCGCCAAGTGTTGAAATCGAATCTTGCATCAGCAGTACTCAACATTTTCTCTGTTGTCGCAATAATGTTGACTTTTATCAAACCAGAACATATGTTGTGCTATTGCACTCGCAGACCCTTGCTATTATCGTTTGCATCATTTGTTCCACTTTGTTTGTTTCTATCATTGCTCTTTTGATTAAGATGAGATATGATCGCAATTAATTAGAAGACATCATACTTTGAGTATGTTTATAATTATTTTCATCTCTTGGCAACTATCTTGGTAAGATTCAAATCAATTTATAGCTTTCTAGAGATTTAAGCAAATTCTGCACGCAACTCATTACGAAATAATATTAACATGCTTATGAGTTAACATCGGGATATTTCCTCTTCAAATTGCTATGAGTAAAATTTTCTAGCCTACCGTCCTATCTCCAACATCTTCAACAACAAAAAGTCCAATGAGAGTTGTTTTGCTCTCTTCTCTCTCCTCTCTCCCCCTCTTTCTCTCTCTTACTTTCCCTTCCCTTTCTCCTCTTCCACCGTCGCTTCACCTCCCTGGTGATGTAGGAGAGTTTTCAAATCCTATGTTGGCGGTGGTTAATTAAGATATTGTTGGATTGATCCAATTTTGTTGTTACGTTCAATTGATCTTGTCAAAAGAGCTCAGGTACAGGATTCCAGTAAAGTGGTTGCCTATAAAAATACCACCATGAAGAGATAAGCAACATATAGATGCGGTTCTTTATCTAGATAAGAACTCGAGGACGAGCTCTTTAGAGGTGGAGGAGACTGATGCAGGAGAAATTCACGCGAATTAATGTCATGATGGATGTCGAGAAGGCAATGACAGAATAACATGATCATGCTAAGGGCTACCGTATGATCATGTCAAAGTTGGGATCTTTTATAGTAGCCAAACGACTTTAATTGGGAGAAATGCATGACCATGCCACAAGCTCTGCATGCTCATGTTGTTTTATTTAATATTTGATTTTAATTAGGATTTAATATATTATTAGACTTTAATTAGGAATTGGTTTTAGGGGTGTTATATCCCTATATAAACAACCTTACGATGTATTGCTTATAATCTTTTGTTGAATTAAAACCCTTAAGAGTTTTCTCTTATCTTTTTTGTGGATTCAATGTATTTCAGGATTTCTCGTGTAAGAGTCATGTGTGTTTTAAAAACCCTTAACGTTTGTTTATCCTACGCTTCTCGTGTAAGAGTCCTGTAATTTAGATGATTTGTTTGTTGCTTCTTGTGTTAAGCAACAAGGTTATCTTTGTTTGGGAGCTCCTTCCCTATGACTTTCACTCCCTTTGGGAGTAGGGTGGTCTGACTAGAGACCACCCTTGTTCCGCTTTCTATATAAATATAATTAGATTAGGTAAAAAAATAATTTCTAGCCTCTTTCCTCTTGAATATCTGAAATATGATGAGTGTATATAATTGTGCAAATATTGTTGTATGAAGTTGTGAAACACGAAAGCAATAGCCAACTTGGATGCTTGAGGTAAACAGTACAGTATTTACCTCACCCTACATCTCTATGAATGAAAAAACAGAGCAAACTTTTTTATTCTCAAGTAGAGGTCTGAGTACATCCCCAAAATTTTACTATAAATAATAATTCTTCAAAAAATTTCTCAAATTTTATTTATTTTTAATTTTTTTATATCTCATTCCTCATCTTTATTCTTATTTTCTTTTTTATTAATTTTTCTTATCTTTTTACAATTTTAACTATTAACTTTTATCTCATTATATATTTTTACCGTTCTATAATTTTTATCAAATTTAATTTTTTCATACATTTTAAAAAATATACTTACATTTAATATTTTTGGAATTTTTTTTTTGATATAAAAATTTAAGATTCAAATTTTTATAAAAAGGGAAAATTTCAAAAATATTATATATTATTTTTTATTTAAAATATTGATATATATGTAAGTTAAAATGATAAAAAATTATGGAATGAAAGTAGTATTTAATGGGATGGGGAATAAAATGAGTAATAAATAATGATACCTTAAATATAAGGATTTAATTTATACACTAAATTATACCATATTTTGGGCTTCTGAAAGTAAAATATATTTTCATAAGATTAAGTAAATTTTTTTAAATCATGGGATTGTGGTTCAGATGCGAATTGACTTTTATTTTTGAATAAATAAATTTTCGGATAAACTAGAGTCGAACCCACGTACTAGATGATATGTCATTTACCACTTCTATCCAATCATGCTCGGATGAGAATTAACTTCAGCTATATTTTTTTAGCTAATTTATTTAATATTATATATAAAAGCTAGAGACCTACCATAACTCCATGTAGCCATGGAGAAATCGTGAGATGAGCGAACTCACCTCCAAATCACGTATTATGCTCCAAAGAACATAGCAAAAGTACAAGAGTTAGATTACAACTTAAATAAATAGTTAGACATCAACTCACTACTCCAACTTCCATGCATTAAGCTTCATCACTACTGTTGTTGCTGCCCATCTACTGTAACCACGAGGTTCTTGTCTTAACTGGATTGTCCTCCGCTCTTCACCTATGCTGTAGTCCTCAGTGGCCATCATGCCCGTCCACTAGTGAAGCAGTTCCAATATCTTCAGAACAGACATTCTCAATGCCATCCAACATAATAGGGCATCTCAAGAAATATGACGAATCAAGCACCATGTGATCAAAACCAATTGGTAGCATTCTCTCCGGGATATAAGAGCAAGGGGCAAAGTTAAGCAAAACAGGGGCATAACCAATTATCTCTTCATTAACTCCATAAAGAGGAACCCACACCTTTAGAGGTTTGTAATCAGATAATAGTTCAAGCAACATTCTAACAGCAAATTTCGGGCCAGTACCAACTATAGGCCCCCCAAAATAACAGGCATGCCGATCATGTTTATTATGAATTCAATACCCTTCATATTACAATAAGGCCTAGGGATAAAGGACATAAGAGCCCAAACAAATTTAGCAGCAATAGTGTAGCTACAGAAATTTAAGCTATGCATCCAAGGTTTAACAACAAGCACACATATATCCATTATAGGACTCCTTTGTTCTAAGATAGTGTTTTTACTGAACCTATGAGGAAAAACAAGACTAAAGAAACCCTTCGAGTTGTAAGCTACACTCATAAGACTTAATTTGTCCCAACTACTCATGATAAGATCTTTGACAGTCTCAGTAGGCTAAGGCATATTCATTCATTAACATTACTTAGACATCATAGGACAATCCCTAAATGTAGCATAATAAGGAGTTACATGAGTAATTGAGTCTGTGGTTAACAAAGATACTTGATTCTGGAATCGGATGAACCCGTCATCGACTACTAACCGATCTGAAATGGAGAGCTTCCTGCTTGAATCCCCAGAGGAGGAGCCAACGTTGTTAGAGAAGTGATTCTTGTGGAGCTGAGAAGTTCCAACACCAGAGCCTTGCTTGTGAATCAGTGATAATTGAAGATTTCCAGCATTATCAACCCACTCTTGTTTCTGGGATTCCACCACCCTCGTTTAACACAACCCTTGAAGGAGGGATATCTTCGTCGATAATTTCAGGCGAAGAAGAGTAAGCTAGATCGCAACAAGTCCAACTGTGATGAATCGAATGATTCCGAAGAATTTGGGGATGAAGGGTAGATCTGATGAGGTAACATAGTTAGCGAGGGGGAATAAAGTGAAAACACGGGGCATCAACAATGGTTAGACGAGAGAAGAGAAAAGAAGGAAGAACAGAAAGAGGCAGAAGGCGAAGGCGGGGGCGGGAGAAGTGAACGAAACTCTCATTTGAAACTTTGGCAGTTTTGATAACTCTAGCTATGTATGTTAATTGTTTTGTCACTGAAAGAAGACAAAAGACAATGATTTTGTTTGATTTATCTTATAATTAACTTATAAGTTGAAAAATGCATGTATTTTCTAGCTTATAAGCTACTTATCAGAAATCCGAAAAGGGTCAATGTGAGATATGTTATGGATTTCTAGTTATGCCATCAGATATTTGTTGCAAATATCTATAGCGATTTTTATAATTTATAGATTTTACATTATTTATTTAGTTTATGAAAATAATATATTTCTTTAGAGAAATCTTTATCAACTATTATACATTTCTCAAAAATAATTTCACCTATTTAAAATAAAGATAAAAAAATATATATTAAATCAAATATTTTTAACGATATTTAATTTTAATATGAAACAACTCTTAACACAAAAATACGCGAGAATAATTAAAATATATAGTTTACAAAACACATATTTATTAATAGTTGATAAAAAAATTGCCAAGACGATATTTAATACAATTTAAAATAATTCTATTAATATTTTGGTTTTTCAAAATTTTATTTTGATGCACCATTAAATTTTAGTGTTCAAAATCGCATGCCGTTGAGGACTTTAACAAATATTTATAATAGCTAGGCAATGACCCTGTTTGGCAACATCTTTTTTTCCGGAAATAAACCCTTGTTTTTGAAAAAAAGTAAGGATGTAAGTACTTTTTCTGAAAATAAGTAATTTATTTTTTTATTTTAAAAATAATATTTGATTTTAAAATTTTAAAATAAATATTTATCTTTTAAAAAATATAAAAATATGTAAAAAATAAAAATAAAATAAATAACTTATTTTTATTTTAAGATCAAGAAGCTCAGACGGCCGCAGTGTATCATCGAACGTAGTAGAGTATTCCCCAAACAAACTCTCCCCTCATCTCTCTCTCTGTCTCTCAGCCCTAACTCTCTCTCAATATCTCCCGCGTTTCAATGGCCGCAACCATGGTTCTAGACCCGAAACCCCACCTCCCCGACCCGACCCACACCTCTCCCTCCCCCGACGACGACGATCTCTACAGCCGCCTGAAATCTCTCCAACGCCAACTCGAATTCATCGAAATCCAAGAAGAATACGTCAAGGACGAGCAAAAGAATCTCAAGCGCGAGCTCCTTAGGGCACAAGAGGAGGTGAAGAGGATCCAATCGGTGCCTCTCGTAATCGGTCAATTCATGGAGATGATTGATACTAATAACGGTATTGTTGGATCTACTACTGGATCTAATTACTATGTTAGGATCTTAAGTACGATTAATCGGGAGTTGTTGAAGCCTTCCGCTTCGGTTGCGTTGCATAGGCATAGTAATGCGCTTGTTGATGTATTGCCTCCTGAGGCTGATTCCAGTATCTCGTTGTTGAGTCAGTCCGAGAAGCCTGATGTTTCGTATTCTGTATGTGCCTTTTAACTCTCCTTTTCGATTATGCTTTTTATAATGTATTATTTGCTTAATTATAAATTTTAGGTATATGTTGTGTTATTTGTTTGTATGTCTGTGGAGAATAATTTTTTGTCTATTGCCTAAAATTTTACCTTGTAGAGTACATGTGAGGGTTTTAATTGCTAATTGGTGTATTCAATTTGAACCTTGTAGGTTTGTGTTATCGATAAGTATATGAGATTTCAGGATAAGTAATTGCAACTTTAGTTTGTCGAGAACATGTATGAAAGTTTTAAGTACGAACCGGTGTATACAATTTGAACTTAAAAATATTTTGGCAGAGTACTAATAATGTATGGGTTTGAAAAGATTGTAATATTTTAAATGTATGTACAGTAAGGAAGAGTTGAGCAGGGTATGCTTTAGCTAGGCAGAGCTAGGCAAAGTTTGTCTGTAATTCATAAAATCTCTTAGGTTAATCCTGTGATTTAAAATCTCTAAATTTTGAAGTCCAAAAAAATTGAAGTTCTGATTGAATCTACCTTCATCTAGTATCTAATAGAGTGGGATTATGGAAAAATCTCGATAAGATTGGTTTTTGTGTAATTCGTAATCTTCCAAGTACAAGTGAAGAAAGAATTAACTGCTTCACTAGTCTTGACAATTAGTAACCTACCATTGATTTGCTACTCGTACTACTACCATAGATACTGATAAACATGTTGCTCAAGGGTAACCAGTGCTCAAGATCTAAAGTTATGTTTTTGAGTTAGACTTACATTATGCTTCATTATAGTTTGTATTTAATTTTGCTGGTTGTATCTACATGTACAAGTAAAGGTACTGAAACATTGGATATTCTCATGACGATACTTGCATGAATAAACCTGTATTGGATAGACAGAATGACAGGAGTGTAGGCAGAAAATAATGTTTCGTAATGTTGTGGTTGAGGCTTAAACCCTTGACATATTGTTTCCAAGAGAAAAGGGATATCCACTTGACTACCATGCTAGAGATTGGCATTTCAACATATGGGGCCTTGTTAGAAGAAAGCTGATTTGCTTTTCTTTTTTCATTTTCAGGATATTGGAGGCTGTGACATTCAGAAGCAGGAAATTCGTGAGGCTGTTGAATTGCCTTTGACTCATCATGAATTGTACAAACAGATTGGTATCGACCCTCCTCGTGGAGTGTTGCTCTATGGCCCTCCAGGCACGGGTAAAACTATGCTAGCCAAAGCTGTTGCCAACCATACTACTGCAGCCTTCATTAGAGTGGTAGGATCTGAATTTGTTCAGAAGTACTTGGGTGAGGTAGGTTAATGATACCTTTTACTTTTATCTGCATCTTTGTGTACCTTTGCTTGTATGTGATAGACATATGTTGTGTTTGATATCTTTTGAATTAACCGAAGAAGCAATGTCACTCTATTATTTTTCAAATCCATCAAATGAATATAGAGACCAGTCAGTGAACTGCTGAGTATTTTTTTTCCCATTAGTAATGTATTTGCCATCATCCTTTTGTAAGAGACTATGTATTTCATTACAGTTAAGACTATGTTGCTTTGTTACTGAGGCAGGCCAATTACCAGTCTATGGTCAGGTTACATAATAGGTTGCATCTAGAATACAACCTAGAGTTGAATATTATAATATATCCTTATCTTCCTACATCTTTATGTGAGAATCTTCTTTGATCTTCAGATATAAATGTAAATTTTATTTTCTGATTACTTCCATACAAGGAAGTGGTGATGAAGAAGAACAATTTGTTACTTGTTATCTTAATATCTGTGCATATTCTATGCAGGGTCCGCGAATGGTCCGTGACGTTTTCCGTTTGGCCAAAGAAAATGCTCCGGCAATCATTTTTATTGATGAGGTAGATGCCATAGCAACTGCTAGGTTTGATGCTCAGACTGGAGCTGACAGAGAAGTTCAGCGAATTCTCATGGAACTTCTGAACCAGGTAAAGTTTGAGAAGCTTTATGTTGGGTTAGCTAATGAACAAATCAGCTCACCAGCTTACCTTTTTTCTGATGTATGAATCATAGGTACGGTAACTTGCAGTTTTTTTTTTCCTAAACTTTTATTCAATAAGTGGTTTGTCTTTGCAGATGGATGGTTTTGATCAAACAGTGAATGTGAAAGTTATTATGGCTACTAACCGAGCTGACACATTGGATCCTGCTCTTCTCCGTCCTGGACGACTTGACCGAAAGATAGAGTTTCCTTTGCCAGATAGAAGACAGAAGAGACTTGTTTTCCAGGTATGATTTTTTTATTTCGTTATTTGCACAACAACAATAAAAATAGCTTACTGCAAGTATTTTTTTGTTGATTGAAAGGAATTTAAACTTGAGTCACTGTTGCAGGTTTGCACTGCCAAAATGAACTTGGGTGATGAAGTTGACTTGGAGGATTATGTATCCCGGCCAGATAAAATCAGTGCTGCTGAGGTTAGTTGATATTTCTTTAGCCTTGGAAATAAGATTTGTGTGCAAATGGAGTATAATAGATAAATATATTTTAGATACCATACATTTGGTCCTGAAAAAGAAAACGTACTTTTTGTTAATTTGACAATTACATATTTACATGCACCCAAACTTGTAAAATTGTTTGACCACTCAACAATATTGGTGTTTACAGATTGCAGCTATTTGTCAAGAAGCTGGAATGCATGCAGTCCGCAAGAACCGTTATGTCATACTCCCAAAGGATTTTGAGAAGGGATACAGAACTAATGTGAAGAAGCCTGACACTGACTTTGATTTTTACAAGTGATTGAAGTCTCATATTAGCAATCAATTTCTTATCACTGCTCACTTTCAAATGTCAGTTCTTCAGGCTATAATCCTGTTAAGCCAGAAAACTTGAACAGTTTATTTGTAGTGAATCTGAATCATGTATATCTTTGGTTCTGAAGTCTGTCACATCTTGAATGCTTCAAACGTTGTATGGATGAGATTAAGTATTGTTTGTTACGTATCTTCCCAATTCTAACTATTGTAATTGTGATATACTGGTAATTTCCATATCTTTGAAATGTTTAGTGAGAAAGAACTTTCAGGAAGTTGCTTAGATGTAGCCCTTCTAGTTTCTTCAGTACATGTGTACTTTCATGGTCAATAGAGGGTATATGAGATATTAGTGTTCCAAAATACAAGCCAACCTGAATATTGATCAGAAATAGAGTTTGCTGGTATTCACAAGTTTCTTTTTATATCTATTTTATAAACACCAAATCTTATTTTTTTTCGTTGATGTATCCTGTCAAAATTATTTGTAGGTTAATAACTCGGTTAAATTTGTAAGGACTAGCCGATGGTTAATAATGGAGGGTGCAAAAGGGGCTAGGCAAGATGATAGAATGCACAAATGATAGACACTGACATATTGTCTTCATGTTAGATACATTTATGATATGCTTATGATATAGTCAAGACGTACTTTCGTTTAAAGCATGGTTTGGAATGAAGATGAGCATTTTCTTTTAAACTTTCCCTTTCAAATGTGAAAAGCAGCGAGGAGGGGGTTGAGAATGGGAAAAATGACGTTGACTAAAATACCTGTAGTTTCATAAACAAGACACTTTGAAGTTTGGCCTACATACTATGTACACACATGACATACTAGTACTATATAATAACCAACCACTAGAATATGCATAAAAAATCAATATCTCAAGTCAATGGTAAACAAAGTTGCATCTATAGTTGCAAAAGGCTTTACTCAAAAGGTGATACTCATACATGATATACATCATTAAATTCAAGAAAAAAGAAATAGTAGATCACATCTGTTTCTGCAGAGAATTTTAGTTAGATAACAGCAAGATTATACATGGGTAATTGTTGGGGTTCTTCTTCTTCTTCTTCTTCTTCTGCTGTTGATCAAAGTCCATATCCCACAGGCCCCATCAGCTCAGGTACCACAATTATTAGTTTGTGACTTTCTTTTGGCCAATTTATATTTGCATATGTAGATATATATACATATATCATCAACTTTAGATTGATGAACCATGATGAACCAGACAAGTTTTTGATTGTAGATTACTTCAATAGTTGTTACCATGCAATTATGTCGATTTATATAAAAATTGAATAATTATATACTCTATATTTTAGCTGTAAAGACTCTATCTTTTACTTTGATATTAATCTTGATCATCTTTGGAAGTGTTGTCATCAACTTTGTTCATTAGATTCTAGTTAATTATGATTAGAGTTTTGGTTTTTTTCTTGATTTGTTGTAAATTATATATTTTAATAGGTATATCACAGACAACCAGCAACACAACATCTTTAGGAGGCAGCAATGTCTCTGGAAACAGCCAGTTCTCGGCATCAAGCGGAGGATCAGAGGTGTGTCCTAGTGGTCAGATATTGCCCGCCCCTAATTTGAGGGTGTTCACTTACTCGGAGCTGAAGATAGCAACCAAAAATTTCAGAAATGACACTGTCTTGGGAGAAGGAGGCTTTGGGAAAGTCCACAAGGGATGGCTTGATGAAAAGGGAGGTTCGTCAAGGGGCTCTGTCATTGCTGTGAAGAAATTAAATTCTGAGAGTATGCAAGGCTATGAGGAGTGGCAGGTAAAGTACACTATTATACTGATGTGGAACCAAACTCTTGTGTTTGCACAAATATATTCTAGATATCTGTTTACGCGCATTCTTGCTTGTGTGCTTGTGTATGTTGTTTGATACAATTCTTTCGCTCAAATAGTTCTAGAATCAGCTTGCCAAGTCCTTATTTGAGTTCAAATGCTGCTAATCATTCTTTAATTTAGAGTTTGGTGTACTAGTCATTGTCCAAATAAAGTTATTTCTTCATAGCAAAATTCGTTCGTTTGGATATAAAGAACTACCCTGTTATTTGGAAATCAAAATAAAGGCTGAGATACTAATTCTTGCCATGACATACTCAACTGCTAAATGATATCTCCGAGACATGATACCCATTCCTTACATTGTGTTTGGGGAAATAATTCTTTCTGATTTCTCGTGAAAGTTTCTTCTGTGTTTCAATATTTGTTCTCAATCTATATTTCATTTTCAGGTTCTAAGCAGGCTTCATTTTCTTACAAGCACACGCCAATCTATCTATGTAACTTGACCTTTAGTCTTTACACCTGAACATTGGGATCAAACTGAGTTATTTCAAAGTGAAATTCATGTTCATAAGTTGCATATAGTGCATTTCATAGTTTGTGTTTTAATAATCGGGAAAGTGTCCACATTGTGGTTTAGGCTTACTTTGCTATGCTTTGTAATTTTCTTCACTCCGTGTGATTAGAGTAGAAAAAAATTATTGTTATATCACAAATTATTGCTTAGAGCTAATGAAAAAGAAAACTATACAACTCTACATTTATATATCTTTTGTACATAGGAACATGATTATCACTCTAATTTCGTGTCCATTTTGGTAATTCAGTTTTATCTCTTGATTTCCAAACATTCTTCAAATTATTACTTTTGCTGCTGCTAATTTTCGTATTGGTTCAGTCCGAGGTGAACTTTCTAGGACGTCTTTCTCATCCTAATCTTGTTAAACTGGTGGGATACTGCTGGGAGGATAAAGAGCTACTTCTTATCTATGAATTTATGCAAAAAGGGAGCTTGGAGAACCACCTTTTTGGAAGTAAGTATTAAGTTGCCACAGACATGCGGGAATCAGGCAGTGGAAAGTCGTCCTGTGTGTCTTTAACAAGTCCGACACTCTCATTTTCTTTCACTTTGATGCATGCAGGAGGATCCTCTGTTCAGTCACTACCATGGGGCATACGTTTAAAGATTCTGATTGGAGCTGCTCGAGGTCTGGCATTTTTACATGCAGCAGAAAAACAGATAATATATAGAGACTTCAAAGCCTCAAATATATTACTGGATGGGGTGAGTTCAACAAGTAGAGTAGCCAAAAAACTGATTAGTTCTAGAAGTTTAATTTAAATACATGTAATACAATAACTGTATAGATATAGCTGAACAATTTTCTGTTTCTTCTGCTTTAGATTGACATATTACTATTTAAATTTGTTCTCTGCCTGCACTGACTGTAATTTACTTATTTATTTAGAAGAAAGTCTTATGTATTTAATTAACAATTTTTGTGCTGTGTGTGCCAGTCCTATCATGCCAAATTATCTGACTTTGGCTTGGCAAAGGTCGGTCCTTCAGCTAGTAAATCACATGTAACAACACGGGTTATGGGAACATATGGCTATGCTGCTCCTGAGTATATGGCCACAGGTAATCCTCTAGTCCTTTGAAGTTTTAGTACTTTAACCGTTAGAAAAATTGGAGTAGACCTAACATTCTAGATATTTTGACAGGGCATTTGTATGTGAAGAGTGATGTCTACGGTTTTGGTGTCGTATTGGTGGAGATGTTAACAGGCTTGCGGGCACTAGACACAAATCGTCCTAGTACACAACATAAACTAGTTGACTGGATCAAACCATATTTATGTGATAAACGAAAGCTGAAGAACATAATGGACTCGAGGTTGGAAGGAAAGTATCCTTCTAGAGGTGTTGTGTTAATTGCTCAGCTAGCTCTAACATGTCTTGCAACTGAACAGAAAACCAGGCCAGCGATGAAACAAGTAGTGGAGATGTTGGAACGTGTTGAATCTGTTAATGAAAAACCAAGGCCACCTAGAATTCATTCTTCACAACATACAGTTTCAAGAAATGGACAAAATTCTGTGACTTATCGGTCCCCTCATCACACTAGACAAGACGGAAATCAAGTGTCTCAGCTTCCAACTAGGTAGCTTCTAGCATTAGACATTGGCATGAAGAGAAAAAGCATTGTTAACAGTAATGTGTATAGCCTTAGGATGATATGTAGAATATCCATTCTATATTGTAACAATTTATACTTGTTTGCTGCGAGAGAGAGAGAGCACTTTGTGTGACAAATCTTCACGTTATATAGAATTTCACTTTAATCCCATCTTATAAATGATTTTTTAATTTAAAAGCAACTTTATTTAGTTATGAGTTTATGGTATAAATTATGGATAGCATCTTAATGATTTAATGATGAAGAATTGTTATTCTTGTTGCAAATTAAATTTATGTTTATGAGAAATTGGATAAAACTATAATCTCATATAACCTATGCATCTACCGTGATTAGCATAAAATTTATAGTGAATGGGCTAACCTAAATTTATAGGTATTGAAATTAATAAAATTAATTTGTTAGTAAACACAAAATTTGGTCAAATTTTACTTGATAAATTTTAGAAATAAGGAGAATATCAATCAATTTTTAATATTTTTAAAATTAGTTATATTTTAATAATACATATATTTTTTTGACTAATATATTTTTTTTGAGTCAAAAGAAGAATTTTATTAAAACGAAATATCACGCATAACAGTCTCCAACAAACAAGTAAGAGAAGACATAAAATAATTGTGGAAATTAACTAAGAGAAAAAGAACTTGAGTTTTAACCTTAAGAAACTTTCTTGAGGTATTTAAAAAATAAGTTTTGAATTCCACACGTCGCAGGACTAATTAATGACATTTGGCCCGTAGAGCTAATATTCTCTAACTAAATAATCTTGTGTCAATACACTATCTAAGGAAATTTTAGTGAGGTTAACCTTAGATCTCCATGCTCATTAACTAAATAAGGAAATCTAGCGATCTCAAGAAGTACCCTGTTAGCTTGTTTCCGAATATAATGAAGGGAAACCCCGGTCATGTGTAGTAGTTGCAGTCTACAACTCTCGAGCAGTTTTCCTACTTGCAAACAATTCACAGATCTGCTTCTAATGCATTGGACAGTGAGAAGGGAGTCCGTTTCCACCAAAATATTTGTACTCTGGAGTTGTGGAGACATAATCCAAGATATAGCCTCTCGAACTCCAATAGCCTCTACTTCAAAAACCGAAGCAGGGAGGTTTTTGTCCGTAATGAAAATAGCGTGATAATCTCTAAGGAGCATACCAATCGAAAAAGTTGTCGTGCTTGAGAACACAGATGCATCAACATTTACTTTTAAAGCACCTTCCTCTGGTGGCAACCATTTGCTTTCCAACTTGTTGTTGCATTGTCGAGCTACCTGGTTTGCACTGGTTTTTGTTCGTCTGGCCTCCTCCCACTCAGCTAGAGTCCATAGCAGTTGTAGGAGTGACTATTTTAACTTCCCGGACTTTAAACCAAATTCCCCATAGTACAGTACAGTACAGTACATGTCTTCGTTATCTCTTCTGATGGAGCTTCTCCGAGTTTGTTCAACAACCAATCTGCAGGGGCATAGTCTACCTCCCTCATATCATAACTGAGACGCACATGATGATTCCAACACCGTGTAGCAAAAGACATGTAACAAATGTTCGCATAGGAGACATGTTATAGGTAGAACTATCCCTTTTAGTTAGTACTTGATCGTTTACAATATATCTTTAAAATACTTTTACAATACATAATAATCAAGAATGCAATTTTGGAATTTCACACATCACCCGTCATTTATCCTAATATTTTCAATTTTCACTTTAAATAATAACTATTTTTTGAAATTTTATTATCCAGTCGCTCTNCTTTCAGGTAACTTTTAATTCCAGTTAATATTTTATTATTTATATTCCAGCTCTCTTGTGTTTAATTGACCGTACAATATTATGATGTACTAGTGTCTACTTTGGTCATAAGTGTTAGAATATTATACTCAATGACTACTCGAAATGAGGATTATTTGTGATTGTGATTATTGTGCAATATGTCGACTCATCCGTAGGCCAGGAGGAATTATTGCAATTTGTTCCAACCATAATATATAAACAAAGATGAGGATAGTGAGGCTTGTTAAAAATGTCCTTTTTCANCTCTCTCTCTCTCTCTCTCTCTCTCTCTCTCTCCACACACACACACATACAGCCATGAAATCTTGTTGTTGTGGATCAATATCGATATCAACATCTCGGATCACCAATTTGATCTTTCAGGTAACTTTTAATTCCAGTTAATATTTTATTATTTATATTCCAGCTCTCTTGTGTTTATTGACCGTACAATATTATGATGTACTAGTGTCTACTTTGGTCATAAGTGTTAGAATATTATACTCAATGACTACCGAAATGAGGATTATTTGTGATTGTGATTATTGTGCAAAATGTCGACTCATCCGTAGGCCAGGAGGAATTATTGCAATTTGTTCCAACCATAATATATAAACAAAGATGAGGATAGTGAGGCTTGTTAAAAATGTCCTTTTTCATACAAATTGGATATATATGTATTTCTCCGACTCGTGTTTGTGAGATGAAAATAATATGGCAAAAGCTATACAGAGAATTGGTCATGTATGTATGGACGCAGTGGACGTTTTTGGCTTGAATGATAGGGTTTTATATGTTTTTGTGTGTTCGGTGATGGTAAACTCGGCTTTTTTCTTTTAATGGTATTTGGAATGTATAATCAATTCTTTTGTTAGGTTTTTCACTTTTGTATTTTCTTACACTTCCA
>QRFB01006144.1:14321-33930 GCA_008931105.1 Oenanthe javanica | reverse complement strand
TGTTTTAGACTTTTCTTTGTGCAGAAATACTGTAATGAGGTTGCCGAGGCAACGAAACCTCTCCTTCTCTTGCTCTGAAACTGTTAGATCATTCGATACATGCTGTCACTAGTGTGATATAAATACAAGCAAAACAAGGTTTACGCCCTGCCAAGTGCTAACTAACATATAGTGCACAATAATCTAATATAAGAAACAATTCTAAAACCACCCATCGAGACTTAGAAGTTACTTTACCAAATGAAATAATGTTCTATAAAACTTTCTGAATATGGATATGACCACTTCATATACTTTGTGATACTAGTAGTTCTTAAGAGCATATACTGTAATCTAAAACTTTCCACGGATCAGGGTAGACAAATTTTCAGGCATTGCAGAATCTACAGAATTCAAAAATGGTAGCTGTGAAATGTGAAGAATCAACACCAGAAACGACAATCAAATCTAAACAAATTGGTGATTAATGGTCATTCATCAAAACAGCCAGAAACACTGCAAGTAAAACATATGTAAAACTCTGGCCAGAGGATAAACAATCTTATTAAAAGAAACTTTATGCAATCATTACATGGTAAACATAATTCAAAACGAAGAACCATAAGAATATGAGGTGGCAACAACTACTGTGCAACAGATGTTAGTCTGAAACATTGTTGTTTTACTGCATCAAAATTACTGCCTGACCTCAGGCTATTAGTGGTAAAGTTTGTACAGATTTAACAATAATTACAATGGAGGCATCCAGTGTATTAGTAGCACCTCCGCATGTCAATCGTGGCTACAAAAATGTGTACAAGGAGTCAAACAACGTGCAAACTACTAAAAAACTAGAAATATCCATATCAGTCTCTAAAGTCAACTAACCTAAACCTAAAGCCAAAAGGGGGGCGTATATATCTGTGAATAAATAAACATTACTGCAAACATCACCTTGACAAAACCAAGTTTGATAGAGGAGACAAAACTGGAGAACTGATGGCAGATTCCCTGGTATACTTGCAGTTCTCATGATCAACTTTTGCTGACGAAGGAATGAAAAACTTCTCCCAGGTGCGAGTTCCAAAGGCTCTGATTCGATTTTTATTTTTAGTCTCACTTCGAAATAGCTTCTGAGAAGAATTCGGACTGCGTTTTCTCTTCCTTGAAGTATTCCATTTTAATTTTTCCAGTAAATCATCTTTCACAATGTCCCGTACTACAAATTTATCATCTGTGTTATTGCTGTTTGATAAAATACCTTCCTGATCAAAACCAAACTGCAGCTTGTCATTACATACTACAGCTCGGCAAGGTGTAACAGTGTCTAGCTTCCTATCAAATTTAGACAACATTGAAGTCAAAAGATCTCGTCTCCCTTCCATCTGTTTCCATCCAGTTTCCAGCCATTCTTGAGAAGGTCTGAGGTCTTTGCAGCAAAAAATTGAATCACGTTTTTCCGCTGTAGCAGTTAAAAAGAATAAATTAAGCATTTCCTGTTTTACTTTGTTCATTACAAATTTGATTAAAACTATATTATAAGATAGAAGCAATACAAACCTGGGAAATAAACATGGACATTATCTTCCGATTCTTTCCGAATTACGATGCCTTCCCACCAACCATCATGCCACCATACATCCACAACACTACCTTCTTTTACAATCACCGCATTACCAGTTTTCCCATCATCATCTTTAATAAGCACAGGTGCTGGCCTAAGAATTGTCCTCCCGGAAATTCGCAAGCCCCATTCATCAGCGACAGCAACCCTTGAAGCCAAAAGCCATTCCTTCACATACAAAAAGAAGAAATTTAGTATAAAGTCGACTGAAAATTAATAATGTTATTATAATAAAAAAAACTATCTTCCAAAGATGACTTCACAAGTTTCGATCAACATTTACCTCTAAATTATTGACTTCGTCAGCAGCGTCCTTGAGATCCAGATACCTTACTTTAACTTTGTCTAGTTTTTTCTTGATAATAACTGCCCTAAACCAGCATCCTCTGACACCACTATCCTGACAAAGCACTTCAATATAACCACCAGTGGTTAAAGCCTGTGATTTCTGCATAATCACCTCTTTGGTGGCTAAAGAAACAGCAGGGACGGACTCTTTTAAGATGGACAGTTGCGGCCCACCTATATTACCAATTAAACTGTCTGTCAATTTAGGAACCATATGAGTTGCATCATATGGTAGCTGAGACTTGTTGGCCGGCTGTAAACATGCACCGTAATTATTAGACAGCCTAAGCCTCTTCTTAGGTTTAACAGTGATGGTATCGCTACAATCTACATACACTTTTAGACCATCTTTGGGGAGAGGATTCTTAGCATTACTTGGAGATGTAGAAAACATGTATCCAAATATTTTTTGTTCACTGTAGCCTTTCACTTGAGTAATATCAAATGGCTTGACATCATCATTTTCAAATTGCATGCCACAAACGAATGGTTCAAACCATGTGTGACTAGCCTCTCTCAAAAACATTTGATAGTGCTGGGGGCTGAGGACCGATGCCAATCCATCAACGCACTCAATATTTAGATCTTGAAGACAAAGAGAAAAGAAAATCTCCCTGTCATTATAATTATAAGTCTCAGGTAAAGCAATATCAACCTCATCAATTTTGTGAAACCATCGTACCACAACCATTTTGTTGCCTCTGGAGTCCTCATACATATCATCCAAGTAGGCAACAAGCGGTTTACCTTCTTCCGCTAATACATACACAAAGTCATGGACCTGGAAAGAGAAGCGAACACATTAGTTTCAACCTCAGTAGAAGAAAATATCCCTGTCGAGGAGATCATTCAAGCAAAGCTGAAAAACACAAAACAAATGACATACATACATACCGATATTTTAACACCATTACGTTGAAAAGATTGATAATGCTTCCTCTTTTTCTTGAAAGTTGTTGCAGAACCTATCCATAGAACTTCAGTAGCATGCTTCCCTGGCTTCTGCAATTGACCATCCTGAAGAGAATTTAACAAATTTATTTCAATGCAAACATTAACCTTGGATACCATAAGTCTGATTAACACACACTAATTGAGCAATATTCGAACTGAACCATACCTTCCTTTCTGAATTTAACTGGCAGTCGTTGCTAAGCTCCCAAAACCTACCAACAGACAGTGGGGGCTGATGAGTATGTGAGGCTGAACCTGAAACCACAAATAAACCAAATAAAATCCAAGAGCACTTGTATATAATTTATAAACAACACCCCAGTGCAAGGGGGCAAATAGCCACAGGAAAAACTAAAT
The DNA here is from genome assembly GCA_008931105.1 of Oenanthe javanica. Classification (NCBI taxonomy): domain Eukaryota; kingdom Viridiplantae; phylum Streptophyta; class Magnoliopsida; order Apiales; family Apiaceae; genus Oenanthe; species Oenanthe javanica. Next base: position 30,668 of record QRFB01006144.1, on the reverse strand, counting down.
AAAATCAATTTCATAACACAAAACTACAAGATATAAAAACAATACACTACCAGTAATAATAACAAAATAAAATTGGCAACAAACATTGGGACAATACGCAATGCGAGCAATAAAACAATAACAAATTATAACATACCGATAAGCAAAACTACATTTATGTGTCAATACATGGAACAAGATTAATAGGCAATACTGATAATTTTGGGCAAGAATCAAGCATCCATATAGAATTTTGCAGATCTTAACCTAGACTGAGTGCATATGAATTCCGAGGCTCTGAACGAACTCTTGGAATTTGATTCTAGAAATCCTGCAGCCCAGATCACAGTTAGTTTTCAGTAGAAAAAGCAAGTTTAACTCAAAATTGGCATATTTTTAAAGGTGGAAGGACAGCAAAAGAAAACTTTGTAGTGACCGAGACCTAGAACAAAAAAACCATTAAAAATTATTCATTTTTGGAATTTAAAACTAAGGCTCCCCCATTTAGAGTCACAGTATGCTCAGTGCTATTAAACACGATATGCGCACTGAAGTCCAAAAGCCTCGTGGAGCATAAGGGCGACGCGCACTGGTCGGATTCATCGAAGACAAGTAAATATACATATATACGNAGTATGCTCAGTGCTATTAAACACGATATGCGCACTGAAGTCCAAAAGCCTCGTGGAGCATAAGCGCGACGCGCACTGGTCGGATTCATCGAAGACAAGTAAATATACATATATACATAGTATATAATGTAAACATTATAAATTTAAAGATAATAAGAAACTTATAAGCAAAACTCAATTGTTATATATAACAAAGCAACCAAATTCATCACTGCTTGTGAATATTTATAAGCAAAACTAAATTGTTATATATACTGTATGCTTTTCATTTTAAATTAGATCTGAATAATTTCTTATTCCAATTGAAATTCACCACAAAAAGAAAATAAGAAGAAAATACAGTCTAACTGAGAAAACAAACAAGGGAGGCCCGCATTACAACAGAATACTAATTTCATTATATATTTTGCAATACAAAGCTTAACATACAGACTTTCACATAGAGAGGTAGATCTGCAGGAAAAAGTATTTAATTGTTGTATACAGAATAATTGACCAAAAAAAAAGTTTTGAATGAAATTCCAAGAAACCCCAACTTAAAGGACACCCCCATGCCCCTCCTAAACCACCGCCACCAAATAACAAATTTTGTCCACGAATAGAGTTTCCCAGGCAAATAAATTACTTAAAAATTGCAAAGATACAATCTTTATATCATAAAACCAAAATTAGATGGACAAATAACCTGATTAGCAATTGCAAAGATAGAATCTTTATATCACAAATTAAAAATTAAGATGAACAAAGAAACAAATAACCCAGCCAAAAATTGCAAAGACAATTTTATACCACTAAATCAAGATTAGATAAACAAAGAAAAAAAAGAAGTAAATCAAAGCAAAGATACAATATTTGTATCACAAAACCAAAAATAGAGGAACAAAAAGGTATATAACCTAATTAACAACTGCAAAACTGCATTCTTTATATAAAAAAATCAGTGAAAAACAAAATTACATCACCCAAAAACAAAAACCACCAAAACCCAAAACAAATTAAACACAATTCCCAGAACAAAAAACGCCAAATTAAGCAGAATTAACCTAACTAGATAAACAACCCCCAATTAAAATTGCCAAGATGCAATCTTTACACAATAAAACTAAAATTAAACAAACAAAATATGACATAACCAAATTAAAAACTGCAAAGATACAATCTTTACATCAAAAAGACATAAAAAATCTGAAATGAACAGTAAAAATACCTGAAATAACAGAATTCAACCACCCAATAACATCTTTTCTTGATTTAAGCATGAAATTAGCTTGACCCACCAAAGATTTCTCCCTAATATTATACCTATACGCCTTCAAATCCCTCTTTTCTTTACCCACAACCACCAGATCTGAAACTCCATCTTTTCTTTTCAAGTAATATCTCACCTCTTTTCTTCCTCTTTCACTCAACACAAACACCTCTCTCCATTTAACATACACCCTTTTATTATCCATACAAAAATCTCTAAGTATATACAAAAAATATATGTATGTATATATCTGTGTATACAATATGTGTGTTTACAAGGGGGAGAAAAAGATGAAGGGGATTTAAATTGAAACGGAAATTTATATTCTTGGGAGATAAAGAAACTAGGGTTTGCTTGTGTATGTATATGTATATATATTTTGTATGCGTGTGTGTTTAAATTTGAGATCAACGGTGGAGATTGTGTTTGGGTGATGGGACGGAGGAAAAGCGGGGTTTCTTATGTATGTATATAACGTAGTACCGAAACTAACCTTGTAATGAAAGGAAATTACGAGTGTGGGACCGGGAGATAAGGACGAAGTTCGGAGTCAAGTTGTGCCCGTCGTTATCGAGACTGGTTTTTTTTTAACGAGACTGCCTCTCTTTTTATATCTTACAAGTGACTTATAAGTAGTTTATAAGTTGAAAATGCATGTATTTTTCAATTTATAAGAGTTCCCAAACATATCCCTGGTCTGTTTTTTATATTGTGAAATCAGGATATGATGATTTTTTGAATATATTCTTTTTTATAAAATAAATATATATGTGAATATAACAATGAGAGTAAAGTCTTTGTTTTGTTTTCAATGTACTCAACTACGTAGGTCAGGTGCATATGTGATTGAGGATATGTTTGTCTTATTTAATAAATTAAAAAATATNAACGAGATTATTTATTTATAGATAAATTAATATAATATTTATTTATCAATAAATGAATATTAATTCATTTAAATAATATTTTTAGACTTTTTTCTTAATTATATTATTTTATATATATTATGTTTAAATGTACCTATAATTCACCGCAGTTATAACTTTTAAGTACATTTTAGAGACATTTTTCGAAAAGATATGACTTATTAATATGTTTAGAAATTATTATTGGATAAAATTTACTCATATATTATATAAATAAAAATATATTATTTGAAATAGAGTGATTATTTATTTATATTTACATAGGGCCTATAAAGACTATATTTTTATTTATTCGTTTATGTATTTAGTGAGTTTATTCATTAAACTCATTTTCCCAAATTGGGACCGAAGGAATTTATTCAATTGTCGAAGTTATTCATTTATCGAGGTTCTAAATTATACGNGTAATATCTCACCTCTTTTCTTCCTCTTTCACTCAACACAAACACCTCTCTCCATTTAACATACACCCTTTTATTATCCATACAAAAATCTCTAAGTATATACAAAAAATATATGTATGTATATATCTGTGTATACAATATGTGTGTTTACAAGGGGGAGAAAAAGATGAAGGGGATTTAAATTGAAACGGAAATTTATATTCTTGGGAGATAAAGAAACTAGGGTTTGCTTGTGTATGTATATGTATATATATTTTGTATGCGTGTGTGTTTAAATTTGAGATCAACGGTGGAGATTGTGTTTGGGTGATGGGACGGAGGAAAAGCGGGGTTTCTTATGTATGTATATAACGTAGTACCGAAACTAACCTTGTAATGAAAGGAAATTACGAGTGTGGGACCGGGAGATAAGGACGAAGTTCGGAGTCAAGTTGTGCCCGTCGTTATCGAGATTGGTTTTTTTTTAACGAGACTGCCTCTCTTTTTATATCTTACGAGTGACTTATAAGTAGTTTATAAGTTGAAAATGCATGTATTTTTCAATTTATAAGAGTTCCCAAACATATCNAAACCGAACCGCACTTTTTAAAACCGAACCGAACCGATTATTTTTGGTTCGGTTTTGGTTTCTAGTTTTTAAAACTGCACATAAGTGGTTACGGTGCGGTTTGAGGCTCAAACCGCACCAAACCGCACCATGCTCATGCCTATACTAGGGGTGTTCGCGGTGCGGGTGGTGCGGTTTTTCCTCAAAACCACGGACCAACTCNTTTTTTTAATTTATAAGAAAAATTAAAGGGAATTTTAGTTTTTCCTTGAAATTCAATGCGAATTTATATGTTTAGGAAAGTCTTCAGTGTTTAAATCATCACTCGGCTGTTTAAATGTATTTTTAGCGACTTAATAAGTTGATCATTTTAGATACAGTATTTTTTAATACTTATAAATACAAACACCGTCACAATTACCATCACACCCACGCTATCACCATGATTGTAAAGTATTTTTGTTTTCATAAATAATTAATTTTAGCATTTTTTTATAAATAAAGTTCTTAAATGNAATAAAATCTCAAAATCAACATAATAAAACAGAATCTGAATTACAATAACAAATGACAAGTACGGCAAAATAACAAATGACAAGTATGGCAAATGTACAAATAGCCTTGGGATTAGATGGGTCAGATTTATTTTTAGTGAAATGATCCCAAACATCAANGCTTGTGTTAATATTGGTCTCGTTTGAAATTTTTTATGAGTTATTTATAAATTAAAAAATATATTTTTTTTTGAACTTATAAACTACCTGTAAAAGAAAACAAACGTAGCTATTATTGCACAAACCGAATTTGAGGCCGGTCAAAGATGACACAGAAAAGCAATAAAGAATGAGTTTGAATTTTAGTGTGTGCGGCCCAATGCTAATTTCCTTTCAACATGCTAAAAGCACTCCAAAGGCTCCGTTTGGAGTTTCGTTCAAAATTGACGTGATATGAGAAAAAATGCGATTTAAAAAAGTGCTATTAGAAAAATAAGATTGTTGTTTAATAATTTTTTAATTTATACATATTTTGATATATAATATATAAAAATAATGTTTTTGGGAAGATTTGATTATAAAATTGATAGTTACTTCCTGCAAAAATTAAAAGTAGCTTTTTTTAAAACTATGGAGGACATACTTTTGTTAATAACAGCTTTTAGATCAAAAGTGATTTTTCAAACAGCAATTTTTAAAATTTACCAAACACATTGTTGATAGCTTTTCAGTAAAAATGCTGATATAGCTGTGTGCAACACTAATACCAAACGGGGGTTAAATGAAGTGAAATCCTCTTTTAACTTTACCGATAACAATGATTTAGATGTAAAAAATATTTAATAACTATCTTAATTTACAAAAAAATATAAATTTAATAATTTTAATTATGTAGTCAACCATCTTAAAAATGTGTGCAGAAAATGTTAATTTTATTTGAAATATATAAAAAAAATCTCATAATATATATTCTTTTATTTATTTAATGTAAGATTTTCTGAAATCACTCTTATATATTTGTATTGACTATATCAACTATTTTAAGATAATAGTGAATCCTTTTATTAATAATAAATATAAATAAAAATATTATAGTTTAAATTTTTATAATATGCACGGATTTTATAAGCAAAATTATTAATCGTTTGGATGGAGGGAGGGGTGCGTATAATTTGTCGAGCATAGTTACCAGACTACCACACTGTTTGTGTAAGCTGACTTATAGTTTATTATCACTTTAAGTTGAAAAAGGTCTGTTTGTGTAATAAATTATGAGCTGATTTAAAGTAAGAAATAAGTCAGAAATTGATTTAAAGCCAGAAATATGTATTATGTACTTTTTTCAGTGACTTGTTTTTTTTTCTATTTTGATAAAAATTATCTATATGTTAAAAATTACTAATAATTCACTTTTTTATATATTTTTTAAAACTCACAAGTCATTTATAAGTTAAAATTACTCAAATATACATTTTAAACTCGCAATTTATCACTTTAAATTATTTTAAATCATAATTCACAATTTTAAATTTAGCGAACTCTACGTCACATTGTCCAAACAATAAACAACACAACCAAAGCGACTGCATGTCATAACCAGCAAAATATCTAAGCCCGTGCAATTTTTATTACACGAGTACGTGAAAGAGGTTGAGATTTTGCGTACCAATAATTTTAGATAAGATGAATTTTTTAATTTATAATTATACTGTAATGTCTTTATTGTTAATTAACATAAAAAAATATTACATGCTCTGCATACCCATAGGCCATAAGTGATAAGTCCCACAAGTCTCTCCCTCTCTCCCTCTCGGATTGTTTTGGGAGGCGGGTTCACAATTTTTTCATGTTTTTAAACTTTTTAAAAATAATAAAAAGAATCTACTATTTTTCTTCATCTTTATAATTTATTATATTTATTAAATATTAATTATTATCACTGTTTTACTAACTTTTCTATCCATTTCTTTCGTTCTTAACCTCCGTACAAAATTGTAAGGAATGAAAGAATTAGAGTATTAAATTTAAAAGCATTACATTTCTCATACTCTCGTATAATAATTAATAGTCAAGTTTGCTTTTTTTCATGTATTCTAAGCTGCATTGAATGCATTAAAAAGGTATTATATAAATAAAAAATTAGGAAGAAAAATAAAAATAAAAAATAATTTATGAAATTATTATTTTAATCAATACACCTTAAATGTAAATATTAAATCAGACTCCTAGTAATTTAAAAGAGTAGGGTAGTATTTTCTTGACTAAAATATTAGAGGAGAATTGATGATAAAGTGACGTGTGAGATAGAAAGATGTATGCCAAGACAAATTGACAGCTATGCCGGCCCCATTTTGTCCCCTCTGAGAATCGAGAATACGACTTTTCAATTTTTTTGATTTCCCACCTTTTCTTTTATCTACANAGTCCCACAAGTCTCTCCCTCTCTCCCTCTCGGATTGTTTTGGGAGGCGGGTTCACAATTTTTTCATGTTTTTAAACTTTTTAAAAATAATAAAAAGAATCTACTATTTTTCTTCATCTTTATAATTTATTATATTTATTAAATATTAATTGTTATCACTGTTTTACTTACTTTTCTATCCATTTCTTTCGTTCTTAACCTCCGTACAAAATTCTAAGGAATGAAAGAATTAGAGTATTAAATTTAAAAGCATTACATTTCTCATACTCTCGTATAATAATTAATAGTCAAGTTTGCTTTTTTTCATGTATTCTAAGCTGCATTGAATGCATTAAAAAGGTATTATATAAATAAAAAATTAGGAAGAAAAATAAAAATAAAAAATAATTTATGAAATTATTATTTTAATCAATACACCTTAAATGTAAATATTAAATCAGACTCCTAGTAATTTAAAAGAGTAGGGTAGTATTTTCTTGACTAAAATATTAGAGGAGAATTGATGATAAAGTGACGTGTGAGATAGAAAGATGTATGCCAAGACAAATTGACAGCTATGCCGGCCCCATTTTGTCCCCTCTGAGAATCGAGAATACGACTTTTCAATTTTTTTGATTTCCCACCTTTTCTTTTATCTACACCTTAGCCGGTTAAAATCACTTATGGTGACCGGTGTTTGCCGGTGAGATGCTTAATGAGTGTCATGTGCCGTTTGTTCCTGGAGGCTACGTAGTGGGAGATATGTGACAGGTCCAATTTGCTGACTTCCAAATTGCAACTAACCCAACTTGCTCGACTTTTGACTTCACCACATTCCGCCTAAATACTTATTCAAATTTCAATGTAATTGTGCAATCAATCACTGGGTTGTTTATTTTATACCTAAAATACATACAGAGCATAAACTCGATAAATGAATATATTTGGAATTAAAAATATATATTTATTTAGTGAGATTATTTATTTATCGATAAATGAATATAATATTTATTTATCGATAAATGAATATTAATTCATTTATATAATAAATTTTTGATTTTTTTCTTTATTATATATTTTTATACTCCCTCCATCTCAAAATAATTATCCTGCTTTGACTTTTTTTAGTCAAATTAACCAATTTTTGATCAAATATTACACAGAATACATAACTATGAAAAAATTAAAAATTATATCATAAATTTTTGACCAAATATTACACAGAATATATAACTATTAAAATAAGGTACAATATAAATTATTTTTTTACTTTTTTTCTAAATAAAAGTTTATTCCTTTCATTTTTATTTTAAAGAAATTCAACAAATAATTTGTTGAAGTATATTTTATTTATACTCCAAAATACGTGTCAAGGATTAAAATGATAAATAAAAAAGAATGAAAAGAATATAGTATTATTGGAAATACTTTAACTCGTCGCTGATTCCCCTCCTAACCAAAGCAACCAAAATTTTTAAACAGTTACATTTAGGCTATCAAGCAATGTGACCATATAAACCTTAAAATCTACAGCTAGAACCAGCAAACCTTTTCTTTGATGTTCATCTGGTGATCTAAGCTTCTTCGTCTTTCGATCGCACAGGCATGACGAACAACTTTTTTTGTAATGTAACATTCCTGTTCTTTATTATTGCAGAGAAATTGCCTATAAAACTTAAAAGCTTCGGTTGTCTATATCTGATGTACATTTTGCAAGTCTGAAAGCCACATCAGAATGCAGAGCACTAGGACCTGATGCCTGTGACAACCAAGCTTAACTGCTGTCAAATTAAAGGTTTGCACAAATTGGATATCTTAACCAGAAAAAAAAGTCACCTGTCCAAGCTAATATTCCTTGTAAGGTATATCGTTTGATGGGAATAGAAGATGCAGTTATGTACCTTTTCATTTCCTTCTCTGCACCAGCTTCGTTTAAAAAACAAGCACATCTAACTGGAAAGAACCTCTGCAATCGCAGATTATTTTGCCTACAGGCCATCAGTAAACAGACCTGTTTTGTGTAGCATTATCGGAATTTGTTTTCTTGTTGGAAGGGCACACATGCCAGCAGGAACTGCTGTCCGCATTGCCCACGTGTGATATGGTGCACACACATTTGCATATGCTGTGGAAGCCGCTTCTTTTAGAGAGCAATCACTGAAAATAATACAGCATCATAGCGTGAACCATAACCAGCAGGATCATTTGTTTTATTTTACATCAATTAGTGTTTTTGTTGATTGTGGGTGGGGTGAATGGGGGCTGAAGATGTTTGCTTCATCCATGGTGAAATGCAACATGNAAGCATTACATTTCTCATACTCTCGTATAATAATTAATAGTCAAGTTTGCTTTTTTTCATGTATTCTAAGCTGCATTGAATGCATTAAAAAGGTGTTATATAAATAAAAAATTAGGAAGAAAAATAAAAATAAAAAATAATTTATGAAATTATTATTTTAATTAATACACCTTAAATGTAAATATTAAATCAGACTCCTAGTAATTTAAAAGAGAAGTAGGGTGNTTTTGATTTTTTTCTTTATTATATATTTTTATACTCCCTCCATCTCAAAATAATTATCCTGCTTTGACTTTTTTTAGTCAAATTAACCAATTTTTGATCAAATATTACACAGAATACATAACTATGAAAAAATTAAAAATTATATCATAAATTTTTGACCAAATATTACACAGAATATATAACTATTAAAATAAGGTACAATATAAATTATTTTTTTACTTTTTTTCTAAATAAAAGTTTATTCCTTTCATTTTTATTTTAAAGAAATTCAACAAATAATTTGTTGAAGTATATTTTATTTATACTCCAAAATACGTGTCAAGGATTAAAATGATAAATAAAAAAGAATGAAAAGAATATAGTATTATTGGAAATACTTTAACTCGNTTGACTAAAATATTAGAGGAGAATTGATGATAAAGTGACGTGTGAGATAGAAAGATGTATGCCAAGACAAATTGACAGCTATGCCGGCCCCATTTTGTCCCCTCTTTGAATCGAGAACATGACTTTTCAATTTCTTTGATTTCCCACCTTTTCTTTTATCTACCCCTTAGCCGGTTAAAATCACTTATGGTGACCGGTGTTTGCCGGTGAGATGCTTAATGAGTGTCATGTGCCGTTTGTTCCTGGAGGCTACGTAGTGGGAGATACGTGGCAGGTCCAATTTGCTGACTTCCAAATTGCAACTAACCCAACTTGCTCAACTTTTGACTTCACCACATTCCGCCTAAATACTTATTCAAATTTCAATGTAATTATGCAATCAATCATTGGGGGGTTTATTTTTACCTAAAATACATATGTTTAATGTTTGGAAATAATTAACGTTTGATTTTTTGTCACACATGTTTAGGAGTTTTGACTACAATGTTAAAATTATCATGTTTAATTTTTTTATGAATAAAAATATTAAACTAAAATTTGTTCATACAACGTCAATTATGTAGTCAAAATTTCTAAAGATGTATGACATCAATAATAATTGGGGGTTTTTTGAAAAATACTAACTTTTTAAAAATATTTTACAAAAATACGATTTTTTATAAAAAAGTTGCAACTTTGCAACCATATTTATAACTGAAATCAATCGAAATCGACCACAAATGTAACTTTAAAATTTAGTAGAAATAATTAATTTTTAGTTACATTTTGAAAAGACGTTGTTCCAAAAAATGTTTATAGTCTAAAAACTGATATTAAATAAATCATGTTGCTTATATTATTAGAAAAAATTGCTTTTAACTTATTAAAGAATTAACTACAAATTTCACTATTTCTTCTCTCTAAAAATATTATTTTTTATATTATATCTCAAAATGTACATATATTAAAATTATTAATAAATATAAATTTAATTTTTCCTGTATGACACTTGAATCTCTCACTCCATAAATTTTAAAATATGGTACAATATAAATTATTTTTTTACTTTTTTTCTAAATAAAAGTTTATTCCTTTCATTTTTATTTTAAAGAAATTCAACAAATAATTTGTCGAAGTATATTTTATTTATACTCTAAAATACGTGTCAAGGATTAGAATGATAAATAAAAAAGAATATAGTATTATTGGAAATACTTTTAACTCCTCGCTGATTCCCCTCCTAACCAAAGCAACCAAAATTTTTAAACAGTTACATTTAGGCTATCAAGCAATGTGACCATATAAACCTTAAAATCTACAGCTAGAACCAGCAAACCTTTTCTTTGATGTTCATCTGGTGATCTAAGCTTATTCGTCTTTCGATCGCACGGGCATGACGAACAACTTTTTTTGTAATGTAACATTCCTGTTCTTTATTATTGCAGAGAAATTGCCTATAAAACTTAAAAGCTTCGGTTGTCTATATCTGATGTACATTTTGCAAGTCTGAAAGCCACATCAGAATGCAGAGCACTAGGACCTGATGCCTGTGACAACCAAGCTTAACTGCTGTCAAATTAAAGGTTTGCACAAATTGGATATCTTAACCAGAAAAAAAAGTCACCTGTCCAAGCTAATATTCCTTGTAAGGTATATCGTTTGATGGGAATAGAAGATGCAGTTATGTACCTTTTCATTTCCTTCTCTGCACCAGCTTCGTTTAAAAAACAAGCACATCTAACTGGAAAGAACCTCTGCAATCGCAGATTATTTTGCCTACAGGCCATCAGTAAACAGACCTGTTTTGTGTAGCATTATCGGAATTTGTTTTCTTGTTGGAAGGGCACACATGCCAGCAGGAACTGCTGTCCGCATTGCCCACGTGTGATATGGTGCACACACATTTGCATATGCTGTGGAAGCCGCTTCTTTTAGAGAGCAATCACTGAAAATAATACAGCATCATAGCGTGAACCATAACCAGCAGGATCATTTGTTTTATTTTACATCAATTAGTGTTTTTGTTGATTGTGGGTGGGGTGAATGGGGGCTGAAGATGTTTGCTTCATCCATGGTGAAATGCAACATGCTTTGTTATCATGACAAGGCAAAGGGACCAGCCTTCCAATTCAATATTTTAACCAATACTGATGACCTCAAACATAGGGACCAGCCTTCCAGTTCAATATTTTGTTCGCTAGACCCGCTCATGTGTGCATTTAGGGAACCCTTGAACCCGATTTTTGTTGTCTCTGATAACTGGTCGTATTTTATGAATATTAAACAATTCATAATAATTTAACATTTTTGGTCAAAAATTCTGCAGTAAGCCCTTGGAGGCTCAAATCACCGAAAAGCCATTGTTGCTAACTTGCTTGGGAAAAGTAAATACTTGTCATGTACTCGTGCAGATCATCAAACACCCTTAATACAGTGGATCATTTACTGAAGAATGAGATTATGGTCAAACCCTACTCCAAGGCACCTTTTTTCGTTGTTCTCTTGAGTTCCAAACTGAAGTGGAAGCGGATGCCCTCATTAAATTTTTTTTAATCTATTTATCTCACTCGTTGATCATGAACTGATCAACGAGTGAGATAATATGATCTCATAGAAAAATTTCAGATATAGGATTGGCATCTCAATTTGCCAGCTGCTCTTCTATTCTATGCTTCACAGCTCTTCTTACACGGAACAGGTCAGCTGACCTAGTATAGATCAAGATGGTCCAATTTCTTATCATCACGAATTTACTCTCCCCCTACTTTTGTAGATGGCTGGACCATAAACCGCATTATCAAACGTAACCTGAGCATGCAAGTTAACAGTGTATTCGTTTTTTTTCCCCATTAAAAATTCCTGTTTAGGAGAATACTTCTTCTATGTAAGTATTAAACAGAGGCTCTAACTGTACTGTCCTGAACTAAGAAACACTGCTCGAATTCTTCGGATCAATGTAAACTGCTAGCACATATTTTCTGCTAATCCTCAATAAAATTTTGCACATATCTGTATGCAACTGTTAACAAAACCTACTTAGATGTTTTCCAAGAGTTTAAAGTCATTGTTTAGTTTTCTATGCCATGTGAAAATTGCTAAAAAGACCACCCTCTTAGAGTTCATTGATACCGAAGTGTCATGATAATTGATGTAGACAATAAAAGTAAGAACTCAGGTATAGGAGACATGCCCTGATTACAAAAATTTATTGGACCAGTTTTTTGATCTCACAATCTCACCAGATAATGAAAATTTTCTAATTGTCATCACGAACATAAATGTAGTAGTTGTGAGTCCATTTGTGGTCCAAGACCAACCTTTACGGTCTTCGCCCAATGGACCACTAGCTACATTCTTGTTACGTAAACAAAAACCCACTTCAATTATCAACTTCGGTGTTTGTTTGTTGAAAAAGAAATTGAGTGGAGTACTAACAAACAGAAATATGCTCACTTGGCGATAGATGCAACCCTGAAAAAGTAAAAATTGATTACAAGTAAATGAATATTTTTNGCCGGTGAGATGCTTAATGAGTGTCATGTGCCGTTTGTTCCTGGAGGCTACGTAGTGGGAGATACGTGGCAGGTCCAATTTGCTGACTTCCAAATTGCAACTAACCCAACTTGCTCAACTTTTGACTTCACCACATTCCGCCTAAATACTTATTCAAATTTCAATGTAATTATGCAATCAATCATTGGGGGGTTTATTTTTACCTAAAATACATATGTTTAATGTTTGGAAATAATTAACGTTTGATTTTTTGTCACACATGTTTAGGAGTTTTGACTACAATGTTAAAATTATCATGTTTAATTTTTTTATGAATAAAAATATTAAACTAAAATTTGTTCATACAACGTCAATTATGTAGTCAAAATTTCTAAAGATGTATGACATCAATAATAATTGGGGGTTTTTTGAAAAATACTAACTTTTTAAAAATATTTTACAAAAATACGATTTTTTATAAAAAAGTTGCAACTTTGCAACCATATTTATAACTGAAATCAATCGAAATCGACCACAAATGTAACTTTAAAATTTAGTAGAAATAATTAATTTTTAGTTACATTTTGAAAAGACGTTGTTCCAAAAAATGTTTATAGTCTAAAAACTGATATTAAATAAATCATGTTGCTTATATTATTAGAAAAAATTGCTTTTAACTTATTAAAGAATTAACTACAAATTTCACTATTTCTTCTCTCTAAAAATATTATTTTTTATATTATATCTCAAAATGTACATATATTAAAATTATTAATAAATATAAATTTAATTTTTCCTGTATGACACTTGAATCTCTCACTCCATAAATTTTAAAATATGGTACAATATAAATTATTTTTTTACTTTTTTTCTAAATAAAAGTTTATTCCTTTCATTTTTATTTTAAAGAAATTCAACAAATAATTTGTCGAAGTATATTTTATTTATACTCTAAAATACGTGTCAAGGATTAGAATGATAAATAAAAAAGAATATAGTATTATTGGAAATACTTTTAACTCCNTACTGTCCTGAACTAAGAAACACTGCTCGAATTCTTCGGATCAATGTAAACTGCTAGCACATATTTTCTGCTAATCCTCAATAAAATTTTGCACATATCTGTATGCAACTGTTAACAAAACCTACTTAGATGTTTTCCAAGAGTTTAAAGTCATTGTTTAGTTTTCTATGCCATGTGAAAATTGCTAAAAAGACCACCCTCTTAGAGTTCATTGATACCGAAGTGTCATGATAATTGATGTAGACAATAAAAGTAAGAACTCAGGTATAGGAGACATGCCCTGATTACAAAAATTTATTGGACCAGTTTTTTGATCTCACAATCTCACCAGATAATGAAAATTTTCTAATTGTCATCACGAACATAAATGTAGTAGTTGTGAGTCCATTTGTGGTCCAAGACCAACCTTTACGGTCTTCGCCCAATGGACCACTAGCTACATTCTTGTTACGTAAACAAAAACCCACTTCAATTATCAACTTCGGTGTTTGTTTGTTGAAAAAGAAATTGAGTGGAGTACTAACAAACAGAAATATGCTCACTTGGCGATAGATGCAACCCTGAAAAAGTAAAAATTGATTACAAGTAAATGAATATTTTTATAATATAAATAAATAAAGTGATTGTCAAAACTTATTGAGTAAGACTCGTAAATCTTACACTCATAAACCTTATCAAGGAAGTCTTACAAAACTTATCAAGGAAGACTTGCGAGACTTACTCAAGAAGATTTGTAATACTTATATGAGAAGACTTGCAAAACTTCCTTAAGAAGACTTGTAAATCCACTTCTATAAATAGTGCATTCAGTTGATGAAAATAATCACAATAAAATACAGAGAATACATATAATTTTCTCTCTACATCTTCTACAATTAGATAATACTTTACTACAAATTATCTAGCTGAAGAACAATGATATTATGCAAGATTTACAACACGTTATCAGCACGAGACTCTACCAACTGAGACTTTTAACCAAATAAGGTAATAAGAAAGGTATGATCTAATCTTATTTAGTTGTTTATAAATTTATTTTATTTATTGTTACTATAAAGATGGCCATGACGTTAAGTATTATTTAAAAGTTCAATAATCGGCTATGCCATCGTAACTTTTGTATTAAATCATATTATAAATATTATTGTGTATATAATTGATTAATTATTTAAATATTGATGTGTTATATTATATCATGTTTTAAATATTACAAGAATGACAAATCTTGCAAAATTAGAGTTTGTTGCACTAGATGTTTCTGGGGGAAATTATCTATCTTGGGTGCTTGATGTTGAATTACATCTGAGTGCTAATGGGTTAATAGACACTATAGAAACAGGAAAAACTTCAACTGCTGAACAAAATGCAAAATCTATTATCTTCCTTAAGCACCACATTCATGCAGATTTAAAATCTGAATATCTAACTGTCAAAGATCCACTCACCCTCTAGAATAATTTTAAAGACAGATTTGATCATCAAAAACTTATTTATTTGCCCTCAGCCCGATATGATTGGATTAATATAAGGTTTCAAGATTTTAAATCGGTTGTTGAATATAATTATGTGTTGTTCAAAACAAGTTTAAAATTAATTTTATGTGGTGAGAAAATTACTAATGTTGAAATGATTGAAAAGACCCTATCAACCTTCCACCCCAACACTATAATTCTGGCACAACAATATAGGCAACGCAATTTCATAAAATACAGCGAGTTGATATCTCTCCATCTTGTAGCTGAAAAGAATAATGATTTGTTAATGAAAAATTATCAGATTCGTCCCACAGGCTCTGCCCAGTTACCTGGAGTACATAACACGTCATTCTAGAAGAATGAACGTGGCAAATGGCATAGAGGAGGACGAGGTTACAGGTGAAACCGCGGACGTGGAAATTTTCATGAACAATTTCGAACTCAGTATCATCCTGGCCACTTGAAGTGGCAACGCGATAGTTACAACAACTCTGGCCACCAGGAGTGACAAAATGGAGTGTCAAATACAAGGAAGGCATCACAAGAAAGAGATGCTAGAGATATTTGTCATAGGTGTGGGGCTGAAGGACACTGGGCACGTACTTGTCGTACTCCAAAATACTTTGCTGATCTCTACCAATCATCAAAAAGACCTAATGGGAAAAGGTTTGAAATGAACTTAGCTGACTATAATCATAATATAGAAAATATACCAACCAATGAAACCTCAATCAAACTAGACACCGGTGCTAACATTTATTATGATTTAGATGACTAGGTTTTATATATACATTATTTGTTTTTCATGTACTTGTTTTATGTACTTATTTT
>QRFB01006144.1:1752-14203 GCA_008931105.1 Oenanthe javanica | reverse complement strand
GCTTATTTCCGGAAAAAAGTAGGGATGTATGTACTTTTCAGAAATAAGCCCTTATTTTCAGAAAAAAGTAAGTTCATATTTGGTTTTAAAATTCTAAAACAAATATTTATCTTTAAAAAAAATATGAAAATATGTAAAAAAAAATAAAGAAATAAGCTACTTATTTTAAGTTTATGGAACCCCAAACACCCACTTTATGTGTTTGCTTTATGTACTTGTTTTATCTGAATAAAATCGTTGTTACATATATATACAACATAAATATGGGAGACATATGCATCGCTGACTGTGCGACCACTCACACTATTTTACAAAGTCCAGAATATTTCTCACAATTGACTAAAACTAACTTACATGTTTGGAAGATTTCGGGTACATCTAGTATAATATAGGGTTTTGGGAAATTCAGTTTTATCCTATCAAACGAAACACAAATTCACATACAAAATGCTCTATACTCTAGTAAATCCACTAGAAATCTTCTGAGTTTTAAAGATATCTGTCTTAATGGTTTTCATATTGAAACTACGAATGGAAATGGAAAAGAATATCTCTTTATCACTTCAACTATCTCAGGCCGTAAGATGATTTTATAAAAACTACCCTAGATTTCCTCCGGATTATATACTATGAAAATTAGAGTTATCGAGTTTCACGTAATCACCATTCCTAAAAATATAGACCCAAAATCATTTACTCTTTGGCATGAAAGACTCGATCATCCACGAATATCTATGATGCATCAAATTATAGAGAATTCTATGGGACATACTCTTAGAAATCAAAAAATCATACCATGTGATGAACTTCCTTGTTCAGCATGTTCCTTGGGAAAGTTAATTGTCTGCCCATCTCCGGTGAATCTCAAAACCGAATCCAATGAGATATTTATGGCCCAATTCATCCATCCTCTGGTCCATTTAGGTATTTCATGGTATTAATTGATGCCTCAACTAGGTGGTCCCATGTCCGTCTATTTCCTACACGAAATGTAGCCTTTGCATGATTACTTGCCCAAATAATCAAATTACGAGCTTAATTCCATAACCATCCCATTAAATCAATTCATCTAGATAATGCTGCCGAATTTACATCTTCAACCTTCAATGATTACTGTATGTCAGTAAGAATCTCCGTTGAACTTCTTGTGGCTTATGTACATACACAAAATAGTTTGGCTGAATCTTTGATTAAGAGACTTCAACTCATAGCTTGTTCTTTACTATTAAGGGCTAAATTACCTACATCTGTTTGGGGTCATGCTATACTTCATGCCATGAATATAATAAGAGTTAGAACATCCGCTTATCATAAAGAATCCCCCCATCAATTAGTTCTCGGTCGAGTACCCGATATTTCCCATTTTAAGATTTTTGGTAGTGCAGTATATGTTCATATTGCTCCACCACAAAGAACAAAGATGGGACCTCAAAGAAGAATCAGTATCTATGTTGGTTTTTATTCTCCATCTATCATTAGATACTTTGAACCATTAACTGGTGATGTTTTTACTACCCGATATGCTGACTATTATTTTGATGAATATGTGTTCCCTTCATTAGGGGGAGATAAAGTTTTGCATAAATTAAATTCTGAAATATTATGGTATGCATCAGGATTTAATTCTGTTGATCCACATATTAATCGATGTGAATATGAGGTTCAAAGAATTATTCATATGCAAAATATTATTAATCAAATGCCTGATTCTTTTAATGATTCTAGACATATTGTAAAATCATATATTCTTATTATTAATGCTCTAGCAAGAGTTGATATCCCTAAGAGTAAATCAATTCATGAAGAATTGATCTGTGATGCAAAACCACGCCAGAAGCGTGGTAGACCTGTTGATGCAAAAAATATTGCACCACGAAAGTGAAAATTGATCGGACCTGCCCCTGAAGTGGCATATGTTCCGGAAAATACCTCTGAACTAATATTACCTTCTGAAGAGGTTCGAAAACGGAAATTGATCGAATTGTTCTCTGAAGTGGCACGTGTTCTGAAAAATACTCCTAAAGTAGTATTACCTCCTGAAGAGGTTCGAGCCCTAGAAGTGACCGTAACAAATACCCCAGAAGTGGTATTACCTCTAAATGAGGATATTGCCCTGGAAGTGGCACATGCTTCCACAGAAGCAAAGGTACCTGAAAACTTTGAGATCTCAATAAGTTATGTATATAACGGGAAATTGTTGGATCGTGAGAGTACTGAAATTGATGAGGTATATGCTTTTTCTATGGCATGTGATATTACTATGAACTCCGAACCTGAACCACAAAGTGTGAAAGAATGTCGACAAAGAGATGATTGGCCAAAATGGAAAGTTACAATCCATGAAGAATTGCACTCCTTGTGCAAGAGAAATGTTTTTGGACCTACAGTCCAAACACCAGCCGGTGTAGTCCCTGTTGGGAATAGATGGGTATTCGTATGAAAACGAAATGAGAGAAATGAAATTGTGAGATATAATGCTCGGTTGGTAGTCCAAGGATTCTCTCAAAGGTCTGACTTTGATTAGCAGGAAACATATTATCCTGTTATGGATGGAGTTACCTTTCGTTTTCTGATGGGTATGGCTTGTATGGAAAAATTGGAAACACGTCTCATGGACGTGGTGACAGTCTACCTATACGGATCACTTGATAGTGATATTTATATGAAAATCCCTGAAGGATTGAAATTAGATAAAACTAAGCCTCAACATTTATTTTCTGTTATATTGCAATGATCATTATATAGTTTAAAACAATCTGGTCGTATGTGGTATAACATGCTTAATGAATATTTATTAAATGACGGGTATAATAATAATAATCAAGTGTTTCCATTGTGTTTATTAAAAGGTCACAATCTGGTTTTGTTATTGTTGTTGTATATGTGGATGATTTGAATCTTGTTGGTACTCTTGAAGATATTACTAATGCTGCTAACTATTTGAAAAATGAGTTTGAAATAAAGGATCTTGGAAAGACAAAATTTTGTCTAGGTATACAGGTGGAACACTTATCTTCAAGAATATTTGTCCATCAATCAACATATACAGAAAAGGTCATTGATAGATTCTACATGGACAAATCGCATCCACTGACCACGCCGATGGTTGTTCGATCACTTGAAGTTGAAAAAGATCCATTATGTCCAAGAAAACCAGATGAAAAGATTCTTGGACCTGAAGTTCCATACCTCAATGCTCTTGGTGCCCTTATGTATCTTGCAAACAATACGTGACCCGATATTGCGTTTGTAGTGAATTTATTGGCAAGATTCAGTTCTTGTCCCACCAAAAGGCATTGGGATGAGATAAAGCATATATTGAGATATCTTCGTGGAACAATCGATCTTGGAATTTTCTTTCCAAACAATTCAAAGTCACAACTGATTGGATATGCAGATGTTGGGTATATGTCAGATCCTCATTTCGGACGATCACAAACAGGTTATGTATTCACATATTGTGGCACAGCTATTTCTTGGAAGTCTATGAAATAAACTATGGCGGCAACTTCATCAAATCATGCAGAACTGCTAGCGATCCATGAGGCAAGAAGAGAATGTATCTGGCTGCGATCTGTCATTCAACATATTCGAGAATCATGTGGATTATCAAGTATTTCAGACAGACCTACAGTTATATGTGAGGATAATTCAGTGTGCATTAAACAACTAAAAGAAGAATATATATAAAAGGAGATCGAACAAAGCACATCCTACAAAAATTCTTCTACACTTATGAGTTGCAAGAAAATGGTGACATTGAGATACAACAAGTTCAATCATGTGATAACTTGGCGGCTCTTCTTACAAAGTCATTGCCCACATCAATTTTTGAAAAGTTGCGAAACAATATCAGTATGCGAAGATTGAGGGATTTGATGCATGACAATGTCTAAATGTGAGAGGTTTTACTCGGGGGGGACTGTACTCTTTTTCCTTCGACAAAGTTTTTATCCCACTGGATTTTTCCTTGCAAGATTTTAACGAGGCAATTAATCTCTGTAATAAATCGCATTTGATAATCAATGGGAGTGTTATAATATAAATAAATAAAGTTATTGTCAAAACTTATTGAGTAAGACTCGTAAATCTTATAGAAGAAGACTCGTAAAACTTATCAATGAAGTCTTACAAAACTTATCAAGGAAGACTTACGAAACTTACTCAAGAAAATTTGTAATACTTAGCTGAGAAGACTTGCAAAACTTCCTTAGGAAGACTTGTAAATCCTCCTCTATAAATAGCGCATTCAGTTGATGAAAATAATCACAATGAAATACAGAGAATACATATAACTTTCTCTCTACATCTTCTACAATTAGTTAATATTTTACTACAAACTATCAAGCTGAAGAATAGTGATATTATACAAGATTTACAACAAATATTTGTTAATTCATTCTACGAAAATCAAAATTATGTATTTGATTGTAAAATATTATATTTTTTTATATATTTTACTTCCAGAACATATATGATATTCAATTAACTATCTATAATTTATTTATGACACGTAATAAAAATTGGCCACGCATCCTCTGTTTACAAAAAAATGGGGTCAACAATCAAGGGCGGATGCAGAAATATTTTTTGGGGGGCACCGGATTATTTTTAAGAAAACACTCTTATAAAGTTTAATTTTAAAGAGGGTACTCCTATATTTTTCTAAAAATTTTAATGGTAGAATTTTACAAAAAAAAAAAATTTAGGGGGCAGATGTCCCCGTGCTCTTTACTAGATCCGCCTCAGCGAATGCGAATTAGTACGTAGAATTGAAGGGAGTAGCAATCCTATCATCATCATATATACTAATGGAAAGATTAGTCGCCATTTGACTACCATCTGATCAGTTATTCATGAAAGTATATGAATCTAGATCATTTTTTAAGTAGCTAATTTATGAATCTAGATCATTTTTTAAGTTGCTAATTTATGAATCTAAATCAATAATATTGTTCTAGTACCTGCCGTTAGGTAAAATATTATAGTTTGATTTATATATATGGTTCAGTGTATCTGTTTTCACTGGCTTATATATCGTGCTAAAAGCCTAAAACCAGGCTAGTTTTGAAATCTATAACTATGCTTAATTCAGCAAATATTAATTATACTCACATGTTTTAAATTATGTTTATGATAAATAATGTTACAGATTTACTGTTATAGGAATGTGCACATTCTTGACTGAGCTAGCAGTCTAGCAGTTATTATTAATAAAGAGGTACCGACTTAAATATTTTACATACCCAAAATAATAACATCACCGCGGACAAAATTGCAGTCACAGAGTGAGCCTTCATATATTGCTGCAAGTGACAAGGCCTACACCTTTCCTAGGGGCGAGGCGGGGCCAGTGGTATTCGAAATAAGGATACTTAAAAAGTTAAAATCGTAATAAATCGAAGAAAAATAGTAAAATTTGAATTCAAACGCTGTCCTATTTCACAATCTTCAAAAAAATTATATTTTCAGGTTTTACGTATAGTGTGCGATCGTTCACCTTATGCTATCTTATGATCATGTTCCTATATTTTTCCGAGAAATTGTAAAATTTGTATATATTATAAATTTATAATAATAAATGTAAAATTATGCATATAATTTATATACGTGTTCTGTTTTAAAAATGATAGACCTTTGATGCTATAAATATATATATAATTATAAATTTTTATTTCCCCTAGCTACCAATTTATCATAATTTCATAAAAAGTGGTATAATTAGAATTGTCATGCATTATTGTATAGTGATCTTGCACGCAATAAATATCAAATATGTCTTATTCAATGAACTATGATGAATGACAGAAATTTGATATGCAACTGTGGAAAGTGAAATATAATGATTCATTCATGGAAGATAAAGTGAAATATAATGATTCATTCATGGAAGATACATATATTGCATGTTAATAAGCTAAGCGAAACGGACTTACAGTAATATAGACATGTAAACTAGCTTAAGTTTCATGAATATAGACATGTATACTAGCTTAAGTTTCATGAAGAAGACTATGGAGTTAATGAACTTTATACTCTATAATACTGTCCGTAGTAAAAGTCCAATATGGTCATACCATCAATTATTTGGTTCCTTATCTCACATATAGCTATGTAACGTGAACAGTAAAAAACCAAATGTTACTGCAGCCTATAAATAGTGGTTGAGGGGTCATATACTCTCATTACACACCACAAGAACCAAGTGAGCGAGCAAGAACATGGAAAACTTGGAGAAGAATAGTAGCCATGTCGTCCAAAGGAAGAAGGGTGGACTAATAACCATGCCCTTCATCTTTGGTAAGCTTCAAACACACACACACACACACGTATTGTTATAGGCACCTCATTTTCATGAGCTAGCAGCTAAAAATATCTTGTGCATTCGGGACCTTGAATAATTTTTGTTCATAATCTATGCAGCTAATGAAACATCGGAGAAGTTAGCTGTTGTTGGATTCGGGACTAACATGATAAGCTACTTGACTGTGCAACTTCACATGCCTATCACAAAAGCAGCCAACACTCTCACTAATTTTAATGGCACTGCAAGCTTGACACCTTTAATTGGAGCTTTCATAGCTGATTCATATGTTGGACGCTTCTGGACTATAACAATTGCTTCCATCATTTATCTTATTGTAAGCTCATAACGCATGCACACACGCATAGAATAATTTACAAGTTCTTTTTAACAATAGAAAGTCTAATATATCTTAACTTTGTAGTTTACCAATTTTATGTATGACTATGACAGGGGATGACAAATCTAACAATATCAGCAATACTACCAAAGTTAAGGCCTCCACAATGTAAAGGTGAACAAGTGTGCCAAGAAGCTGATTCGGGTCAACTTCTAATCCTTTATGTCTCACTTCTGTTAACGGCAATTGGAGCGGGTGGGATCCGACCTTGTGTAGTAGCATTCGGAGCAGACCAGTTCGACGAAACAGACCCGAAACAGAAGACTTCCACGTGGAAATTCTTCAACTGGTATTATTTTTTCATGGGTTCCTCCATGCTCCTGGCAGTGACCGTGGTTGTGTATATACAAGACAATGTTGGATGGGGCTGGGGCCTTGGCACGCCCACTGTCGCTATGGCTCTTTCAATAATTGTATTTATTATTGGATATCCGCTTTATCGAAATATGGATCCTGCAGGGAGTCCGTTTACCCGGTTGATACAAGTTTGTGTGGCTGCATTTAAGAAGAGAAATCTACCAATGGTTTCTGATCCTAAGTTATTGTACGAGAATGATGAACTTGATGCACCTATTTCTTTGGCAGGAAGGCTTTTGCACACTAAACACATGAAGTAAGTCTACTTTATCTATCTTATTATTATTTAGAGACCTCATAATTAGGATGGATTCAAGTGTTTAAAATCAGCATGCTCTCATGTCTTGTTATTTTGAAAATTTAATAATCTACATATACAACTTAAAGAGATAAGTGCCATACTAGTAGAATTGGATAAGGCTGGAGTGGTGGACTGGCAAGTGTGAAACAAGAGCTGCTAGCAGAACTAATTTGCAAGGGTAAAAGTTGTTTCACAGTAATTGAGTTGGCCCCTTAGTAAATAAGAGAATCATATATGTTCTAGTTTCAAACAAGGACACATTGTCAGTAACAATGTTAGATAATGAAGAAATTCAGGTTCTCATAAAGGATTTAATATATATGCTCTTACTAGGTAAAATCAATACCAACAGTGAAGAGTGCATGACTGCACAGTTTCAAAGTTAAGGTAAAATTGTGTTCTGTGATTCTTCCAACAAGTAGTTATTTCACAATAATGATCTCGTGATGTCGATGACCATGTTCCTGCTATGGTTCGAGTACTGTTCAACGTATTAGGTCACCTGTTTACTCCACGTTTTCTTCATGTAGGTCCATGGTCATGTAATATACTTGTATATCCTAGCACAATCACACACTAGAAAACAACTTCCCATAGATAATGACTGGTACTGTCGACTTAAATGGCTTCATCTTTCGTAGAAGAAAATTGAAATTCTGCATGCAACTTGCAAGCTGCATTAATAACTGATAATGAATTCGAAACATTAATGGTTAATTATGTGTACAAAGTTGAATCGAATCTACGGAATTCTTTCGCATGTACAAATATTTTAGACTCAGTCGCAGTAATAGCAGTAATTGAGAAGCAGCTTTCTCCACCTCTATGCATATAATATGTGTCATGTTCGGAGGAGACATGTGTGTTTGAGTATATGGGTGGATCCCCATTCAAAATCCTGTTTTACTTGAAAATATTGTCGTGGTAAAAAGAAATAATCATTACTGGAGAGCGATTATTAATTGAGTCACGTACAGGTTTTTGGACAAATCAGCTATTGTAACAACAAATGATAACGTAATTTCCTCATCAAAATTGAACTTATGGAGGCTAAGCACGGTGCATAGAGTTGAAGAATTGAAAACAGTGATCCGAATGGGACCGATTTGGGGATCTGGAATCCTCCTTATCACAGCCTATGCTCAACAAGGCACCTTTTCTCTTCAACAAGCCAAAACCATGGACAGGCATATCACAAAGTCCTTTCAGATCCCAGCTGGCTCCATGACAGTCTTCACTTTAACCTCCATGCTACTTACAATCATCCTCTACGATCGCATACTCATCCCATTGATTAGTCGATACACTGGTGTAGAACGTGGCATTTCCTTCCTCACACGCATGGGAATTGGCTTTGTCATTTCAATACTAGCTACATTAGTTGCTGGCTTTGTTGAAATCAAGCGAAAACACGCTGCTGTTGATGCAGGCCTCATAGACAAGCCTCATTCCGTAATTCCCATCCACGTATATTGGCTCNGCCTCATTCCATAATTCCCATACATGTATATTGGCTTGTGCCTCAGTATTGCCTTCATGGAATAGCTGAAGCATTTATGTCAATCGGACACCTTGAGTTTTTCTATGATCAAGCACCGGAAAGCATGAGGAGTACTGCAACTGCATTGTTTTGGACGTCTATATCGGCTGGCAATTATACGAGTACATTTTTGGTTTATTTGGTGCACAAGTATAGTGAAGGGCCTGGTGGATCAAATTGGCTTCCGGACAGAAATTTGAACAAAGGAAAGTTGGAGTACTTTTACTGGTTGATCACATTCTTGCAAGTTGTTAATTTTGCTTATTACCTATTATGTGCAAAATTCTACACTTTCAAGCCAGTTCAGGTTCATAACATAAAGTCTGATCATGCAACGAAAGATGGAGGTATTGAGTTAGGGAGCCACGTTTAGTTCCACTCTGATGGTCTTAAATTAATTATTACAACTTTTTTACTTATCAAAGCTGTAGTTAATTTAAATTGTCCACTTTAAAGGTGGATTATTGGGTGTACTATAAACCATGAAGCTCTTATATATTGAAAGGCATTGTTTANTTTTACTTATCAAAGCTGTAGTTAATTTAAATTGTCCACTTTAAAGGTGGATTATTGGGTGTACGTTGTAAACCATGAAGCTCTTATATATTGAAAGGCATTGTTTAGCTTGTAATATGATACAGAACTTTGTTACCATGGCCGTTTGGGTTACTTAAACTTAAAATAAGTTACTTATTTCATTTTTTTTATCATATTTTTTTAAAGATAAATATTTATTTTAGAATTTTAAAACCAAATATTATTTTCAAAATATAAAATAGGTTACTTATTTTCAGAAAAAGTACATACATACCTATTTTTTTCAAAAATAAAGGTTTATTTCCGGAAACAAGCAGTTGCAACACAGGATTGTTTAGATAGTAGATATGGCTTCTTATAATTGCCATTAACATTCATCATGTGTATTATTTGATCCAATTTATCTAATACAGTACTAATCCATGCACCATAGCACAAGAATGTATGGGTCAATACATAAAGAAGCCTAGTTCTAAAAGGTTGGCCTGGTCCAGCTTAGAAAGCCCATCGTAAAATGTAAAATCCGGTTGACATGTTTGCAAGTTATGGCTGAAATTATATTTTGAAATATCTAACAAGGAGCTGTTTGGAAATATAGATTTCATTTCAAATCAGAATTTGAAATCCAAATTCACTGTTTGGGTAATATGAGAATTTTAATTCAAATTCTAATATTTTGTTGGAGAATTTATAAATTTTCAAATATGACAATTGTTTGGTAAAAAAATAAAATTATAATTTTGGAATTCAATTGAATAATACATCATTTATTTAAAAATTATTTTGAAGTACACACCATTGACATAAATGTTTAATCTCCGAAAATATAACAAATGATCCAAATTATAATAAATGAATTTGAATTCAGATATTTGTAAACAAATTAAATCGTTCGCTTAAATTAAACGAGTCCAAATTATGATCGGTTGAATCGAATCGGTTTGCCTCGAGTTTGATGCATGCATCATATGTTCGAAATTTGTTCATAAACGAGTTTGATATTCATTTAAATATGTTTTATAAAAATGAATCATTACATTGATATCATATATTCGTGTTAAGGGAGAGAACCTCGGTTCAGTTCGATTTTTGGATAAAACCAGAACNCATATATTCGTCTTAAGGGAGAGTGAACCTCGGTTCAGTTCGATTTTTGGATAAAATCAGAATTGAAACCGGGTATCTTTGGTTTTTAAAATCGATAACCGGAATTGCAACCAAACCATCGGTTTCGGTTTCAGTTTTAAAAACTCTGGTTCGGTTTTTATCGGATTAGTTTCGGTTTTAAAACCGCTTAAATAAAAAATATTATAAATTCAAATAAATTTATATAAAAAATGTGACGCCCTCCAAACCCGGGGTCTAGATCTGGGGGTCACCAACCAATCAACAATAAAATATAATAAAATAATGAATCAGAGGCGCACTGACCCCGCCAACAACTAAGGATCGCTAACAGGTTATAGTATGAAATTAAGCAGCTGAAACTAAAAGTAAATCCAAATCACTTTATTACACACCAGAAACTAAATCCAAAACTCAAATCCATAAGTTTACATAAGTTTTAAGTCTAAATTCATTTTATTACACATTCTATCTACAACAAAACTGTAAACAACTAAATACCTGGGAAGCCCGAGAAGCGAGCCGCCCTAACACCTGAGGCTCTCTATGCCCGCTAGAGCTACCACTGTGACTCGTACTGGATATCTGGCAGAATTTAATAAAAAGCAAGAGTGAACCAAAGAAATGCTCAGCAAGTATATAAACAATTGAAATTAAATCAAGATCTGAGATANTATGATCGGTTGAATCGAATCGGTTTGCCTCGAGTTTGATGCATGCATCATATGTTCGAAATTTATTCATAAACGAGTTTGATATTCATTTAAATATGTTTTATAAAAATGAATCATTACATTGATATCATATATTCGTCTTAAGGGAGAGTAAACCTCGGTTCAGTTCGATTTTTGGATAAAATCAGAATTGAAACCGGGTATCTTTGGTTTTTAAAATCGATAACCGGAATTGCAACCAAACCATCGGTTTCGGTTTCAGTTTTAAAAACTCTGGTTCGGTTTTTATCGGATTAGTTTCGGTTTTAAAACCGCTTAAATAAAAAATATTATAAATTCAAATAAATTTATATAAAAAATGTGACGCCCTCCAAACCCGGGGTCTAGATCTGGGGGTCACCAACCAATCAATAATAAAATATAATAAAATAATGAATCAGAGGCGCACTGACCCCGCCAACAACTAAGGATCGCTAACAGGTTATAGTATGAAATTAAGCAGCTGAAACTAAAAGTAAATCCAAATCACTTTATTACACACCAGAAACTAAATCCAAAACTCAAATCCATAAGTTTACATAAGTTTTAAGTCTAAATTCATTTTATTACACATTCTATCTACAACAAAACTGTAAACAACTAAATACCTGGGAAGCCCGAGAAGCGAGCCGCCCTAACACCTGAGGCTCTCTATGCCCGCTAGAGCTACCACTGTGACTCGTACTGGATATCTGGCAGAATTTAATAAAAAGCAAGAGTGAACCAAAGAAATGCTCAGCAAGTATATAAACAATTGAAATTAAATCAAGATATGAGATCTGTATAGAGAACAGAATATAAAACAGTTTATTATAAAAACTGAACAGTAAATAAATCACAGTTTATCTCAACTGAAACAATGCAGTATGTCATCAAAATGAATCAACTGCTCAAAATCAATATATAATAGCCATGTTGGCAATATGGATTGGATACACAACACACCACTATTGCCCCCTGATCAGGTTCAAAAGCAATAAGACTAGTTATGTCACACCACATAATCTAGATTTCAGTTAGGTACCGTAGGCAAGTAATGTTAGCCTATAGGAAGATGAAATGGTTACCATATCCTCCTTAAAAATGCTGGACCCCCTACATCGGGCCTCCTATGCAATTGCTGGACCCCATACATCGGGCCTCCTACGCGATAAATTCCAATCCAATAGAGCAA
>QRFB01006143.1:20050-31030 GCA_008931105.1 Oenanthe javanica | reverse complement strand
AATTAATCACTTAATTAAAACACTTAAGCATAATGCAGTCAAACGGGCAGTCAACTAGACATATAAAAAGATCATATATCACCTCTTGTCACATTAGAACACATAAATAATATAATCACATTTTATAATATATTCGTCGCACTCGTTAAACGTAACTAATCGGGACTAAAATATTATTAAAATTATCGGTTTATTACATTTGATTTTTCTTCTCTTTTTTCTTCTCCCTTTAGACGAACAATTGAAGTGTCAATTATTTTTTGTACATCCCACTTGGATGAGGAATCATCTACTGACAACTCATTTCAAGTATAGGATACAGTTTCTTGTTTCTCCCATATTCTGTTATTTCCCATAAGAATCAGAAGATAATATTTTCTTCTTTTTATTGTCTAAATCCCCCCTAAGGATATTAACTTATCCCCTAAGGATACGAATATAAGACTTTTTCCTTTTTCTTGTATACTAAATTCTCCCCCTTAGTTGAGGAAACCTTTACTGGACCATAATTTTCTCATGGCTTGTCTTCCAAAGAAGGTTTTCGTCTGTCATTGATTGGGAAAACATAGTAGTTTTTCTTTCAGAGGTAGCAAGTAGCAAGGGTAAGTGTTTGGTCTATGGTTTCCTCACTTCTACTACGTTTTGTTGGTGTTTACACTTAAATGTTGACCACTTTAAAGTATTTCACTCTTTTTCTCCCTATCTCTCACTCAAGTGTATCTCTCTCTCACTTTCACTTAAGTGTTTATCTCCCTCGCTTTCACTCTGCATTTCAAATATAGCATTTTGTGTCTACAAGTGAAATCCGTCAATTCATTTATATTCTCATCACCTGATTCATCAAAATGAATTGAATCACTATCAAGTGGAGAATTGCCTCGTAGAGGTGTTCTTGATCTATCATGCATAAGCAATGTCTCAGCACCAGACTCAATAGCTTTTACTAAATCACTATCTAGTGGAGTCTCACCTCTTTGAGATGGGTTATCCCAAAATATTAAATCTTTTAGGGAATCCTGCCTTGTTCTATCAAGGGGTTGCCTCATACCTTCTCCGTAAACGGGAGGTGGACATTCCTTTTCAGAATTTGAAAATGTTCCTTCCAAGATGGGTGACGTAGTAGGCAATGTAATGAATAACAAATTAAAGTCTACGTTTCCCTCGTAACCCGGTGACGGGAATTTTGTATGAAATACCCTACTTGACTCATCCAAAGAATTCTTTCCAAGTAGTTGCCTCTCAAGTCTACATAAATCTGAATAAGAGATCTCCCTTTCGAGATGCAGAAGATTAAATTCTGTTTGAGGTAGATACCTTGGACAATGTAATGTATGGAAAATTAGAGAATGTATCTCCTCTGAATGCCTATACCTCTCACTGTGCACGCCTTGCAATGTGTTTCTAGAATTTATCTATTTAGGCTTACCATCAGCGTGAGTGTCAGTGGTGTGCTTGACTCATTACAAGGTGTTCTAGCTGACGAGCGAATTTCAATGGACTCACCCTGTTGAGAGTATGATTCCAGATACTGTTTTATTGCCTTTTCAGCTATGCATCCTTTTGAGAAGATACATATGAGCTTACAATTACCTCAGTTATATACAACTTTACTTATCTGGAGGTAGAGCTGTGGGTGCACTTCCGACTTTATCCTTATTTGCTGCATCAAGTGCAGTTTCTCCCTTATCAACCTCTAACTTACAAAGTTTTCTTATATCTCCAAGAGTTAATATATGGAAGTGGATGAATAAGTGTTTGGTACTATGGTCTGGTTAAGAGATTGATGGGTTTTCAACCTCTTGGCCAGCTTCTAAAGCCACTGGGGGCTAAACGGATAGAATCAATCGAGATAAAAAGATAATCACCATAACAATTCAAAACATATTTTTCATCTCAAAGAGAAGGAAAAATATAATAAAGAATGGTAATAGATTGCATTAAAACACTTTTCAGCAAAAAAGTTTTGTCGGAACTAAAGATTTATCATTTAAGAGCATGATATGAAATTTTCTTTAAGATACTTATCCCATAATAAAACGCGGAAAAGTGTATCCGGGAAGAAAGCTTCTACCACTTATGAAGTTCTTATAAGACAAACTTTCTATAATAAAATGCGGGAATTTATACCAAAGAAGAAATTTAACTCTCTTACCAAATTATATCTCGATAAAATGACTCATTTCCTTTAAAACCTAAGTACTGTAAGTTTTAAAAACAGTTTTGTAAAACATCATTATCAGATAGAAGACAATGATTTTCTGACTCATAATGCAATTACGATTTACATCATTTTCGTCCGCCTGATAATATCTCCGTCTTAAAATAAATATATGACAATTGGGGTGGATGTATGCTCAACAATACATACAAGGCCTTCAAAGCAACAACCACTGTTTAGGTACTATGAATCAATGTAAAACATATATTGAAACAAGTGTTTAAAAATAAATCATTTTATAAATGGTTGATACCTCGAAGTAAAAACAATTTCTCTGAATAAAATAACTGTCACAAAGTTTCTACCACTTTAAAAGGAAAAATTAAGAGAGAAAAAGGTTTTGTAAATGTAGTNAACTAGCTTTTGAGAGAGGATAAAAGATTTTGAGATTTAAAGAAAGATTATCCTCAAGAAAAATTTGATTCACACCTAAGAATTTAGAAATCAAAGTAGGGCTGTAAATCAAAAGATTTTCAAAAGAGAAGTTTTGAAAAAGAATTTGAAGTTTTCTTCTCTAAAACTGATAGAAAAATGAATGTATCTTTGAATAAAATATTTTGAAAAAGAAATAGACAAGAAATTATTTTTAATACATTCAGGTTTAAAATTTAGTTAAAGAAAGAAAACTAATAATAATACTCATGCAATACTAAACAGTTACCATACACATGCATATATAAATTAAATAAACATGACAATCATTCAGTAGAACAATAAGTATTTAGACATATTTTTATTATTAGTGATTTTCAGATAAGCAACATGTATTATCACTAATACTAAAAATATCACAATTAACTGCACAGAAACATTAACAAAATATCATTACTTGATATTTATCAATAATTTCAAAATGCAAGAAATTATGCTTCTAATATTTTATCAAATCAAAATTATGAAACTAATAAACATTGAATTGCTTCAATCCATAATTTTAATAAGATAAAATAATTTCGCTAAATACTAAAATATTCATAAGATTGAATATTAGCATCTAACTTTCTACATTATATCTAATAATCGTCACTTAAGTATATTGCAATTATACTCATAATAATTATTAATAATATATGTAAGCTCGAGGAAATAGTTGAAAAGAAATTCACAAGTCCTATAAATATTGATATTTAATACTTAGAAATATTTTCTAAATATATAAAATATTGAGAATTTTATACACATAACTTAGAAAATACTTCGTCTTCCATTATTAGTGAGTTTTGAAATATGCATTGATTACTTAAAACATAAATTCTAAATAATGTCATTAATATCCAAAGTGTCAAAATTATTTGTAACAAAATGCTTAAAAATATCAGAGCAATTAAGTAAGATATTATTGACTAATATTCATCAAATATTTAACATACAAATCATTATGTTGCTAACTTATGCTCAATCATTTAACTACCACATATGCATATAACATTGTAAGCATGATAATTAAACTAATAGCAAAAAGTAAGAGGTACTAGATTTTAAATAAATTTACAAGTCCTTTAAATATGAAAAATATAATACTTGTGAACTCATTTAAGAATTACTTGCAGATGGAATTTCCAACAAATATACATATAAATAATATCCCAAGTTCACTAACCAACTTAGACAAAATAAATTCATCAAGTTATTTAGCCAAGATCTGCAACTTATTCTACTAAAGACAACTCTCGAAAGAAATGATATCTGATGTCCATGAGCTTATTCCATACGTGGTGTAGAGAATATCCAGCAGAGTTATTGGAGTTGAAGAAGTTTCCTTGTCCAGAAGATCAGAGCATCACATTCACAGGTTGCTTTAATTGCCACCTTTGCTGCAACTGTGTATTGAGTGCTTCTTCTCATTTCAGCAAGAAATCAACATCTTCCACGAAATTGACAGCTTCTAGGAATTACTTTTATGTCTTTTTTACAACCTGCATCATCTATATCTATATAGCCAATTAGGTTAAATGTGACGCCTTCCAAATCCGGGGTCTAGATTTGGGGGTCACCAACCAATCAACAAACAATAACAATAATAAAATAATAAATCAGAGGCACATTTGCCCGCCAACAACCAACAATAATAAAATAATAAACCAGAGGCGCACTGACCCCGCCAACAACTAAGGATCGCTAACAGGTTATAGTATGAAATCAAGCAGCTGAAACTAAAAGTAAAACTAAATACTTTATTATAAAC
The DNA here is from genome assembly GCA_008931105.1 of Oenanthe javanica. Lineage (NCBI taxonomy): Eukaryota > Viridiplantae > Streptophyta > Magnoliopsida > Apiales > Apiaceae > Oenanthe > Oenanthe javanica. Next base: position 26,627 of record QRFB01006143.1, on the reverse strand, counting down.
CAGAACTAAATCCAAACTCAAGTCCATAAGTCTAGTTAAGTTTTAAGTCTAACTTCAGTTTTATTACAAACACTATCTACGAACGTACTAAAATATCTTAATACCTGGGAGGCCCAAAGAGCGGCTTGTCCCGACATCTGCCTCTCCCTATTTCTGCGAGAACTGCTGATATGACTCATAATGGTTATCTGGTAAGATTTAAATAGAAAGCAAGAGTGAGCCAAAGAAATGCTCAGTAATTATATAAATAATAGAACTAGAATCAGAATATGAGGTCTGTATACATAAAAAAATGGAATATAAAACAGTTTATTATAAAAAAATGAACAGTAAATAAATCACAGTTTATCTCAAACTGAAACAATGCACTATTTCATCAAAATGAACTAACTGCTCAAAATCAATATATAATAGCCACACATGCAATATGGATTGGATACACAACACACTCCATTATTGCCTCCTGATCAGGTTCAAACGCAATAGGACTAGTTATATCACACCACATAATCTAGATTTCAGTTAGGTACCATAGAAAAGTAATGTTAGTCTATAAGAAGATGGAATGGTTACCATGTCCTTTTAAAAATGTTGGACCCCATTCATCGGGCCTCCTACGTGATTGCTGGACCCCATACATCGGGTCTCCTACACCATAAACCAATCCATAATAGAGCAATCAGAATTGTCGGTATACTTATGTTTCAAATAAATACCATATCCTCATTATTTACTACAATAACAACGGATATGATATGTTTATTATAAACAACCTCCAATATCAAGAGTACCAATATCAAGTAATTCTGTTGCACAATAAAAATATTTAAGATTCACAAATATGTCTGAATAATAAATATTTGTCATGATACAAATAAATGAAAACATAAACAACAGTGTTTAAGATGATCAAGGAGGAAATATTTGTCTGATGTAGAAACTGTCCTAAGCTGGAATGGAACGACTACACTGCTCGTCTATTTACGATCTCGCTCGTATCTACCAACAAAATATTCTAATTTAGATTCTAGTATCTACCCATGCATTCTATTAATAATGAACACCAAATAATAATTAATAAACAAGTAACATCAATTAGCAGGCAAGTAAGCATATAAATCATATAGCAGATAAGACTCATAAATTAAAGAGTAGTCAAATAAATAAAAAAAGTCTCTAAAATATTATTTGAGTCAAAGTGGATCATTGTTATCCACTCCGAATAACTATTGGATCCCTAAATATTTAATGAAATAATAATCTAGGTTAATTAATAAATTAGGAAATTAAAACTATTTTTAGAATTTTCAGATTATTTTTAGAGTCTCAAACCAATTGGTTTCATTTAAAACAGGTAAAGAGATTATTAAATAAATAAAAATAAATAAATCATTGTATTTCTCAAAATAATTAAATCTAATTATTTTTAATTATATTTAAATAATATTTAATTAATTAAATTAATTGATTAAAATAAGTTAACCAATCAATTTAGATTAATTAAATTATTATCTAAATAAATTAAAATAATTGAACTAAATCAATTTTGAAATAAAACTAATTTTAGAAGAAGAAATTGATTTTTACTCTAAAAACACTTTAAAGAGTATAGGTCAGGGATTTTTAAGATTAAAGTTTCATTTTAACCGAAAGGTCATCTGAAGGTTAAAGAACAAGTCAACATACACGACTAAACCATTTAATCAGACAAGTCAAGCATCAGTACTTTCAAACGAAAACAGCAACAAGGTTTCCAAATTAATTCAATGGGCGGTCAGACTTTTCGGTGAATCAAACAACAATTAAACTTAACAAAACCACTATAACCAACCATGAAGTTGCTACCAGAAAACTAGTTATACAAACCAGCATACAAACACATATTCTTGAACAAAAATAACACACAGGCTCATCAATTCATACTCCTATAATTCATATAAGTCTTGATGAATCAGTTATATTTCTAATTCTACAGATCTACTCATCACCAATTTACAAATATATATATATATATACAAATATATATATATATATATAATATAGAAATCTACAAATTGTATCTTGGACCTTCAAATAATCAAGTCGTTAAAGCTTACAAACTATGACTTCTATTACATCATAAAATCCGAGAAACAGAATTTTCTGAGTTATGTTTGATATAAATTGAATAACTTTTTAACATAAAGTCCAAATCAACTAATTAATTTTTCTGAGAATTCTAGATACTTTGGGCTATAACCTTTCCAAAATTCAATGCCAAATCAGTCCTACAGAATTCCCGGCATTCATTTAAAGTCGGCACTTCTGCAACATGACCTATGAAATTAGTCCCACTCCAGAGCCTATAACTTCTGTTCTATCTATTCAATTTATTCATTTCTTTTTTATGATAAACTACACAATCAGTTCTATGACATATCCGAAATTTATTGCATAATATGAGTTTTTCAATTTACAACAGAATTTTAAAGTTGGCACTGCAGCAATCTCAGAATCAGCATGGGTCACCTATAGTAATTCACCCATAAGAAGCAAGATAGAGGTCTAGTAGCGACCAAATTTTGCAGGCTTTTTCTCAACATATGTACCTACAATTTTTATTCTTTGAGTATCTACCAATTATATGGTTACAATCATCAAATAGTAGCTACAACCTTTACTATTAATCCTGATCTTACCTAAATTTTAAAACTATATCTCACTTTAAATTTCATAACTCTTACAATTCAGGTCCAAAAATTACGAAACCTTGTAGACTTATACCATAAAAGTATATGAACAATTTTGTAATTTAATCGACCTTTTATTTAGTCCTTAAAGCTTCCAAAGCCTAAGTATAAAACATGGCTGATTTTCGGAGATAAAAATCTGTTGTGTTAATGTTTAGTACATCATTAATATCTTTCAATACTCGGACTCAATTGTCACCAAACCTTATAGATATCTTAATCATCTATATATGTACAAGCATTTCTATACAACTAGTAGGAATCACCTTGTAAAAGGGGTCAAAACAATAGCACAAAAATTGATCATTAGATTTATGGTTCTAAAAATTGTATAACTTTGATTAACTGATAATTCTCAATCCAAGAATCATATATGCTCATCTTTGATGAATTTAAATTGTCATACCATATGAGATGAATATAAAAGTTATACCACATACTCAGAATCAACCGGATAACTCAATAACAATAATCGGAATTATTGGGCTCGTCGGAATCCGGCAAGCCTCCGTTCAACCCTCAAACCAACACCAATAGACTCGGTTTGACCCCGTTTTCGAGGCTGTCATGTGCAAAATCTTCCCACAAATACATACCCAGCAACATCATTAACAATCCAGGTCTGGACTCGATTTTTCGATAGAAACAAAGAGTCCGATGACCGAAAAAGTTTTCGGTGACTCCAAAATCAAACCTAACCACAAAACACCATCTCTAGTCAAATCGGACGAAATTCGATGAGTCCCGAATCTGGAAACCAAAACCATCATAGAGCTTTAACAAAAATGATGCAAAATGAAGCCACTGTTATCTAGAACACAACCACAACACACGACACAAGCCAAAAACTCAAAATCAAACTGTTCAACTCAAACAGGAAAATATTCCGGTTAAACTCCGACCGACTGAAATCGAACACCAAAAATCAAACAAAAATAGTAGACATACTCAACATACTACATCCTAACTATTCACGTAAACCAAATAAATAAATAATCAACATACAACCTATGGAAAAATTGAAGCAATCGCAGGTGTATATGAAATAAAAATCAAAAGATTTTCAACTACTAACAACCACATAATCATATAAAGCCAGGTGTGGGATTCGATTTGGATATTCATACTTGAGTAACGGAGTCCGAAATCACTCTCTAATTGGATTTGATCTCCAAGAACGATATGAACCCTAGTTTTTCTTGTTCCCCCAAATGTCCAGCTACTAGTTGCTATATTTAGTGAGTTTAATAAAAAAAATTATTAATTAAAAATTATTTATATTTTTAGAAAGTTTAGGGGATTAATTTTGATTAGAAGATAATTTATCCCATAATTAAAATAAAAATTCCAAAAATAATTTTTTTATGGGATAAAATATAAAAATAAATATTTTTAAATAAATATAATATATGTCAAAATTTTCCAAAAATATGAATAATTCAAAAATAATAAAATAATTTTATTTTAAGGATTTTATCATTTTCATAAAAGTAAAGGTACCAAAAATAAGGCCTCTAGTCTCTTGTAGGGCTGAGTCCGATAATTACAAATCGAATTAATCTTATTGTAACGAAACAAAAATTGCAAAAAATAAAATAATATATTCTAAGCTACACAGAAGTCACATAACACATAACAGACAATTTTTCTATTTATTAAAAATCCTAACACAAATAAATGCATATAAAAAAATCTAACACACCAAAAATTATATTAAAAACATATTTAAATATTATAAAATACACGTAATTTTTCTGGGCATTACATTAAACCTATTATCTTCAGGGTACCTGATTCTGAGAATTGGTGATCCCCTAAGATATCTAACAATTCATAACTTAGCTATAAGATAAGATTCTCTAGTATCCACTTGGAAACTTGCACATAGGCATATCGAGAATAAAATATATGGTCTTTATGCACTTGAATAAGTAATGATCTGATCATACCTCTATAGCTTGTCACTTCAGTTCATATACCTGATTTGTCTTGATCAAGCTTAGTGGTCTATTGGCAAGAAGTCTTGGCAGGTCTAGAATCTTCTAAATTGCGCATCTTTAAAAGATCATTGACTTATTTTAATTACCATCATTCTTTCAAATTACTTATAATCCAAAAAGAATTACAACTCTTCCAACATGCTCATCTTGTACCTACTCTGCATTAACTTAGCAAAAAATCTCTTGCACAAGTTTTCGTTAGTAGACTCACATATAATATTATCATGGTAGAGTAACACATATATAACATTATGTGTGCCATGTATTCTAGAGAGATATATGTGTATAACTACTCTAATATAAAATTATTTTCAAGTAATTAGCAGTTAGAGTGTGATACCATGTCCTTAACGTTTTGATTGAATCCCTAACTCCATTCATAGAGAGCTTAGAAAGAGAATGATATATAAATTCTAATGTATCTGCAAATTCAAATTCCAAGAGTTGTACATCAACTTCAACATCAACTTTTAACTCACCATTCAGGAATGCACTTGTTCACATTCATCTGATAGATATTCATGCTTGAATGCTCAACATGTGCTAGGGATATCCTACTGTTAGGTCATCAACTTGTTCAGCCCTAATAGGATCAAGTCTCATCACCGATGCTTATAGTTAGATCTTGAAAGTCCCGAAGATTATGTTTCCATCATCATCGATACCTTTTACTTGATAGTGACCTGTAGCAACCAGTTTAGCTTTGTCCCTCATAACAATGCCAATAATCATCCAGTTTCTATATGTTAGTATTGGTGTCCTAGAGACAATACTTTTTAATGTTTTATTGAAAACAATTATGTTATGTGATTATTTAATTAATATTTATTATGTCTTTATTTACTGCGTCATAAATTAAAAGAATAATAAATGTCCTTGGAATATTAATACATAATATATATCTTTAAGTATGTGACTTAAAAATGAGATTATATGAATAGTATTTTATTCCTAAAATTCCATAATCAAGTATTATTATTTAAGAACAATAATAATGCAATAAGACTAGTATGTTTGTTGACAGATGACCACATCTCATTGGTCATAGGTATGGTGATACTAAAGTCAAGAACATAAGTGTATGTATCAATACATGACACTGGAAAGACCCGCCGTGAGATTCTACATGTTAATAAGTGTCATAAGAAATCTCACAGTGATAATGATGTAATGATCCTCTGACTTGAAATCATTATATTTCTATACGAGAATTAATATACTTTGATTACACTCAAAGTTACCTTTAACCGGGTAATGATAAAGGTGGACATTGGGTATGCTATGAATCGTATGGGGAATATGAATGATAGATATAGGATTTAACCCTCCAATTCTAGGAGTGATATTATTGGCCTCTTGATTGAGTGAGACTATGAAATGCATGGCCATGCTCAAATATTGATTTGTTTAAATAGTCTACTCATTGATCAAGGAAACCAAGATTAAACGTTGAAGAGGATGACACTATACATGCCTCGAGTTTGATCTATAATATAAGGTTAAAGGGATTATATTACATGGAACATTATTCACGAAAGGTTTAATTGAATCACCAATTATTATTGTTACTTGGGTAGCAATGATGTATTACTAGATGCCGCTTATTGTTTATAATTTTATTATTAGATAATAAAATTATTACCAACATAATAATAACCTAAATGGTCACACACAAAGAACGTCAAAATGAAGGTTTATTTAAATTATGAATTTAAATATATTATTTTTTATTCAAATTTAATTATTGAATAATTAAGTGGGACTTGATTAATAATATTAGAATTCAGATTTAATAATAATAATAACCCAAAGTCATAATGGGTTTTGGAAACCACATGGATTAGGGTT